>JAKCPI010022666.1:10000-16090 GCA_023213315.1 Euborellia annulipes | reverse complement strand
GATCAAAAGTGAAAGCATACATAAAAAAAAAACAAAAAAAAAACACTTATCTAAAACAAAAAGAACAGAAATTAAATCCTTGCAATGTAGTTAGCAACATATTGAATCGTCCCCATGAAGTTAGACACCATCATGATACTATATGTTGCTAGCTTCATTGCATATACTTAAAATGTTACTAACTTCACGTAGGTGTCCTTTAGAGGTGGGTTGAGCAAACAGTACTTGAAAACTGCAGAATAAACAATCGAAACGTATTTATATTTTTAATAAATAATTAATAAGCTACAAAATGTGGACTATAATTAAAAGCTGCTATAATAATAATAATAATATAAAAGCTTTGTCGTTAATTCAATCAACGAGCAAATGTTACAATATATCAGGCAATTAGTCAAAAAAAAAATTGCCAATTACGTCACTTTAAATGAAAAATAAACTCTCCTATCTATCTATTCTAATTAAAATAACTCAAATAACGTCTATTTATTTTTTATTATTAAATAACAAAAAAAAGCGTTTTTTTTCCTTTTCATATTCTTAATAATAATTTATATAATTGTCAAAGGTATAGCGGAGAAGAGAAAAAAAAATTTGTAGATTCAAGAGATACGTTTTAGTTTTTAAACATATTTTAATGACTTTAATGTTGAAGGCAATTAACTAACATCTATCTTTGTTGTTGTTGTTGTTTGTTCGTTGTGTGTAACCAAGCTTTGGATCGGGAATTACGTTTTTAAATCTATTTTTTTGTTTTTTTTTTGCTTTTGACTTTCTCGATTCTCTCTCTTATTGGATATATTTTATATCATGATGTTGTTCTGAGGAGATTAATCCTTGTATGTTGTGCTGGTGGTGGTGGCTATTGGAACAAAAAAAAAAAAAAAAGATTTGGAATTAATTATCAAATCGTGAGAAAATATTTTTGGATTTAAAAACGACAGGGGTGTCAAACCAGCGAGTGTGTACCTAAATAGAGATAGAAGAAGTGAAAAGAACTAGCCCAAGTTTTTCAAAAAATAAATCATCTAAAAGAAAAAGATCTGGTGTGAGTGGCGCACAGCACACAACTTTCTCTTACCCTTCGGTAAGAGAAAGTTGTGCACCGTGCTGGTCACACCAGATTTTTTTTGTGACAGACAGACACCCAGACAGAGAGACCATGTCGCGAAAACCACTTTTTGGAATCAGGGGACCTCAAAACGTGTATATCCATCAAAATTTCGACATCGAATTTTTGACATGAATCCAATACTTTCTCTCTATATATATATTACATATATATAAAGGTAAGAGAGTAATCGCATAAACGGTAGATAAATTCTTGGTTAAATAAAAGATGTTGGTTTTAATTTTTCATATATATATATATACATATATTTATATATATATATTTATATATGTATATATATACATATATTTATATGAAAAATTAAAACCAACATCTTTTATTTAACCAAGAATTTATCTACCGTTTATGCGATTACGATCTATAAGACTGGTTCACACTAAAAATATTAAGGTAAGAGAAAGTAAAATCATAAAAAATGCATAAAGCCTTTCAAGGCTATCTACACTGTAAAAAAAAATCTTAATTTTAGGGTATTTTGGAATACTAAATTTACAAATTTCCCTTGTAAATGATAACTACTATGCATTTATCTACTAAATTTACAAATTTATGCGTTCAAATATTTACAACAAAAAAACATTTTAAAATTACAATTTTCTTTGAAAAATAGACAATGTATTGTAATTTTACATACATTGTATAGTAATTTTCGTTAAAAATTGTATTTTTTTTCGAAAGCAGTTTGGGATTTCTAAAATTACCACAAAATTGCACTCTAATTTTCAGAAGGACTTCTGAAAATTACAATACATTTGTAAATAGTTTTTGCAAAGTCTTACTAAGGTTAGTATGTTTTTGTTTATGTAATTTGCTTCTTACAAAATTGTAAAATCAACAAAATTTTTTTTTACAGTGTATGCCAAGCGAGACGAAACCTCGGAAAACTTTGAACGTCCACCATTAGCCATCTGTATATTGTATTTAAAATTAAAGCCCTCGGGGCTTGGTGTGGGGATTAACGTGCGAACCTCGTATACCAAAAGTCGCGGGTTCAAACCCCAGGCAGTCCGATGATTTTATTTAAGCCAATTGGATACCAAATGGCTTAAATAAGAATTTAATCTGACGTTGCTCTTTTAAAACCTGAAAACGCACCGGATCAGCATCTTGAATTTCTGGACCCCGAATAGATATTATAAATAATAACGGTTCTCGTCAAATTCTTAAATGGCCTAAGTTGCCGAAAAAGACTATGTGAATGTGAGTGTGAATGAGAAAAAGGTGTGAATGTTTAAAAAAAGAAAAAAAAGAAAAGGCCAGGGTCCGCCGCAGACGGCCCCGAGCCAGCTGAGGGGTGTCCAGAGGGGCAAAGCGCGAAAGCCGCCGGAGGCGGGCGCCGTGGCTAGTATCAAAGAAACCTCTGCTCTAACTAGTTAAAATTTAAAATTTTTCTATAATTTTTCCCCTTGAACTATTAGCGCATAAAGAGGGTGAAAGATTATTTTTTTTTTTTAATTTTAATTATAATATTTGAGAATGTTTATACAATTATTTTTTTACCAAAATATTTTATGCGGTTTGGTTGTTTGTTTTGCTGCGCTCTGTTACTAGATTATTTTAAATAAACGAAGCATGTATTTATTATTATATTGTTGATGTAATTATTATGTATGTAACTCACTCTTGGGTTTGTAAAGTCAATAAATAATAAATACTCCGTTAAACAGGCTATTATTATATATTTAGTGGCCATATGTAGAGAGAATAAAAAAAAAAAAATCGATGTCAACTAATAGATCAAACAAAATTCCTCGCCTAATTATTTGTATTCATTAATTAGGTTTTTATCTTTAACCACCAACTGAAGGTTCCAGAAAAACTATAGTCTATTAACTCCCAATGTGCTCTATATTGAATTTCCACTTTTTCAACTATAGATTATTATTATTATTGAATGGACTGTACTAGTATTTTGTCTAAAAAAAAATTTGTTCAAAATATGAACCTAGAGTAGATACTCTATAATCCAGGAAAAATACTCGAGTCGGGGAGGCGCAAAAAATTCCAGAATATGAATTTGGCCATTGGAAAGCAATGAGTTTTGACTTTTTTTTTATTTAAGGTCTTTTATGGCATCGAAGGCCATTTAGATCCCTTTCTATTTATTTCACTTGGATTGGTAGTCAATCCAATTGAAATTTTTCATGAAAGTGTCGCATGAGACGGGATGCGAACCGTTGATCTTTGGTACCAGAAGCTAATGGTCTAGCCCTGAGCCACATGAAAAATTAAAGTCAATTAAAATAAGTTATTAAAATAATTAAATCTTTCAAATGAACAATAATAAACATTGTTATATAATTAAATTTTTTTTTTTTTTTTTTCTTAGAGAGATCGGGGATGAAATTCGGAATGGATCAAGACAGACAGACAGACAGAAGCAACACTCCGCCATTATACGTATATTTATAAAAAAAAAAAAGAATCCTTAAGATAAGTGTTATTTTTTAATAAGCCAGATATGCATTTTTATTGACTGAAACGAGCTGACTGAAAAATTGCGCCTTTTAATTAATAATTAAAATAACTTTTTTTTTTTTTTTTTTATAAAAAAGTCATTTCGGCTGCTGAGGCCATTTGACTTTATAAATTTATTATGTAAATTTATTAAATACAATATATCGATGGCTTCCGGCGGGCGTTCAACGGTCTTCTTTTTCGGGGGCCACCTATCCCGATTTTCAGCACCGCTTGGCGTCGCTTAACACCCTTATGAAAATTTAATTAATAAAATTAGTTAGCCCTCGGGCCTTGATGTAGTGATTAGCCTTCTGGTCATTTGTACCAAGGCTTGAGGGTTCACATCCCGTCTCATGCGACAATTTATTTCAATTGGAATGACCACCAATGAATTTGAAATAAGTAGAGACGGGGTCTAAAAATGGCCTTCAATGCCGAAAAAGATTTTAATTAAAAACAAAAATTTTAATAAAAGTAAAATTTGTGATATTTTCAAAAAAAAAATCTGGTGTGGCTGGTCGCACAGCACACAATTTTCTCTTACTTTCAGTAAGTGTACATTTTAAAGAGCATTTAAAAATAATTGATTTTTGAATTTAATCAAAATCGTTGGACCGAATTTTGAGAAAATCGAAAAAAAAAGACTGAAAAAGTGCATCAGTAAAGTACTAGTACTCTTTGGCCGATTTTGTTTAAAATCTTATTTTCATGCTCCAGTGGGGTGTCTAACTTAAATATAAAATTTCAACCACGTACCTCAATTCCTTCATGCTTAAAATTAAACACTCACAGAGAGACACCATGTCGCGAAAACCACTTTTTTACTTTTTTTTGGATTCAGGGGACCTCAAAATGTATATATCCATCAAAATCTCGACATCGAATTTTTGACAAATCCAAAATATATTAACATATATAGGTAAGAGAAAGTAATATATATATATATATATATACTGTTCTATATTTGAAACTTTATCCCGATAAAACTTCTCGAAACGTCATGAGCAAAAAAAAAAAAAAAAATAAATTTTTTTTATTTAATTCTTTTGATTGACTTCTCATTCTCATAATTTCAAAATCTACAGCCACAAAATAAATATGATATCTTATGTAAAAAATTTCTGAAAAAATCATCTCATAGATCGTGATCTATATTAGCATTTTTTTAAAACCAAGTTCATTTAGATAATTTAATTATAAATGAGGCAATGTAAATTTGATTTCGTTCGTTTCTTGGAAACCAAATTTTCCGCTTGTCAATAGAACTCTTTTGTTTTGTGTTGTTGCCAGGGTGTTGTTCGTTTTTTTTGTTTTGCTTTGTTTTCTTAGCGAATCCCAAGAGAAACAGTTAGCTGCATTGGCTATCATCAATGGTCCAGTATGAATGAACGGGGGTCACCTCCGTCTCCGACGACGACGACGACCACTAGGACCCTCTCTCTATTCAAATGCAGCTCGCCATCAAGAGAGCCAATGTCACGCTTCGGTAATTTAAGCCTTTTTGTTCGATCGAGATTTTTGTCATTTTTAATGAGTCTCTCTCTCTCTCTCGCTCAGCTCGAGGTAAAAGAACCAAGAGAGAGAGAGAGAGAGAAAAACGATTTGGAAAGGAGTCTAGGCTTTCCAGGAACGATGAGGCTTAACGAAGTGTACGGTCCAATGCTTTGAGTTTTTGTCGTTGTTGTTGTTGGAGATGGGAGTCGATTTTTGGACCTCCGTGTTGTTGGACGCGAATTTGACGGACGCGGTGGTCGCAATCGCCGCCAATTGCAAAGCGTGACAGACGCACCTTTGCAGCTTCTGTTGACGGAAACGCGCAATACAACGAAGGACGAGGATTAATTTTTTTTTTTTTTGTTCTTTGAGAATTTTGATTCTAAAAAAAATTTTCTTTTTTAATAAGAAGGGATTGAGTTGTCTAAAAAGTAAGAATGCTCTATTCCTGTTTGTTCCCTATAAAGATAATTTTTAAAATCAACTCAGCAACTCAGAGCAGAGCTTGATACTTTGCCGAGTTTTCATATGGAAATTTTCTATGCTAGCAAATCCCTGACTGCAAGATAATTAACTAAGCGTTGTTATTATATTTCAGTTATTTTTTTTTTTATGTAACATAAAATACACTGTGCGTCAAAAACAAACGTAACACTTTGTTTCTTCTTAAAAACACCTGTTCTAATGATACCGTAATTTATTAAACATTTAATATGAAATATCTTATATATTTCTAAGTAAATTTAACACAAATCCATATCATTTTAATAAATAATTAAAATTTAAATAAAACAAAGACAAAAATGTCGAAATTTTTTGATTAACACCAAATTTCTATTTCCTTGTCTATTACTTTCTCTTACCTATGTATATATGTAATATATATATAGAGAGAAAGTATTGGATTCATGTCAAAAATTCGATGTCGAGATTTTGATGGATCTTCACGTTTTGAGGTCCCCTGAATCCAAAAAAGTGGTTTTCGCGACATGGTCTGTCTGTGG
>JAKCPI010022666.1:0-7500 GCA_023213315.1 Euborellia annulipes | reverse complement strand
TCTAACTAAAAAAATCTGGTCTGACTGTCGCATAGCACACAACTTTTACAGATACTCATCATAATAAAAATACACTTCAGCAGATATGTATCCATCCCTAATTTCTATAAATAAATCAATTTATTACAAACTTTGTTAAGTGAAAGAAATTTTGTTAAATCCTCATTAAAGAGGCCTTAAAACAAAATTTTAGGGCTTGTGCAAGCAAGCACAAGGTACTGTTAATTCCTAATTAATTTTTGATTTGGCAATTCCAGGGCCGGAAGAGGAGTGTTTTTATTTTTTATTTTTTATTACGAATCTTTCTTCTTCTTTTGATCTGTTTTAGTGCATCGTTAGTGCTCGAGATAAATTGTCTTTTATGACCTCCCCCCTCCTCTCCTTCATTCTCTCTTTATATACATTTAAATTACGTACATTTTTAGTTAAATAACGGAATGACTGTCGATTCTAAAAATCAATTTGTCGTTAATAAGATTGTTGGGTACACTTTTTTTATAATCTACTATCAACTATTTTAATTATTCTTAGCTGTTCATAATTATTTATTTTTTAACAGTAAAACAAAAGTCAAACATAGATAGGCCAGAAGGACGCTATTTTTTTTTAATTTTATTTCATTAAAGAAGAAAGCTTTTATTTAACTTGCTTTGTCTGTCTGTTTGGACAATTTTTAAAACACTTGCCTGTGTATGTGTGTGTGTTTAATTTTAAGCATGAAGGAATTGAGCTATGAGGTTGAAATTTTATATTTAAGTTTTGTAGCCTCCAGGAGCGTGAAAATAAGCTTTTAAACAAAATCGGCCAAAGAGTACTAGTACTTTGCTGATGTACTTTTTTAGTTTTTATCAATTTTCTCAAAATTCGCTTTAACGATTTTGATTAAAATTCAAAAATCAATAATTTTTTAGATGCTCTTTAAAATGTATATTCTCATGCCCTAAAAATCTTCTGAAGACCACTTTACTCTTGTACTTCATAGGAAGGATAGGAGAAATGGGTTGCCATTGTAACAACATATAAATATTTTCCCATACTTATAAATTTTACATCTTGAATTCTAATATATCGGCGGAAAATAAATATATGTCGACACAAAAAAAATCTGCTGTGACAAGCACAGAACACAACATTTGATTACCAAAGGTAAGAGAAAGTTGTGTGCTGTGCGACAATCACACCAGATTTTTTTTCTTAATCTAATGTGATTTCTTTGAAGGGAAAATTATATAAATAAATAAATATTGACTCGCAAAGCGTGAGAATCGCTGACAAATTCGTTGGAAAGTCTATTAGTCATTCTATACATCGCTCGCTGTCTCTCTGAAACGAATTCTAATATAAATGATCGAGGTATTTAAATTTTCAGATGCAATATAAAAGCAAGCAGGAAATAATTTGAATGGATTCAATTCCTATAGAGAGAATAATTAGAAAAGAGTCCGAATAAACTCATCTTACGCTTAAAGAAAGGTCCATTAGGTGATAGGTGAGAAAAAGAGTTAAATTAAAAAATACCTAAAAATTATTTGAAAAGGATTAGTTCAATTTTCTTTTAAGGTCATCATCAAGATATTTAATTAATATTTTTAATCTAAGGTCTCAGAATGACAATAAATATATTTAAAACATCATCATTAAGACTTCGAAAGATAAATTGTGGTAAAGACATCCTCTCTCTTGATGGAACCCAAATTAGGGGCCGATATCACAAAAAATAAAGTTTTTTTTTCTTTATATATACCATGTCTTAAGGTTTCAAGTCATAAGGGCTCCCAGAAATGTGAACGTAGCTTTTTATTTTATTTTTATCTCTAGAACTATTCATCCGATTAAAATGAGGATTGGCAAAGCAAAGTAAAAATGAGAAATGATTATCAGGAAGCACAGTTGTCCCAGCTTCCACTAGACCAAATCTTTTGAAACTTACCCATAATACAATAATTTAGAGGTTTCCAGCCCTTGACTAAATTTCAAAACAATCGGTTGAGTGAAATAGGCTTTATTCCCAAAATCGAAAATTAAGATGATCAAGATACGTCATAGAAAACTCTTTGACATTTTAATAATCTCTTTGGATTGTTTTGTTTTTGTCTCTTATTGTTAATCAGAACTAATCATGTGCTAATCCTAATGTTATTAGGGTTAAAGATACGTGCTCTGTAGGAATATTTGGCCTATTTTTTTTTTCTAAATAATGCTAACAAATCTTCATTCTTATTAATTTCACTTAATTTACAACTTTGCAGATCCTGATTAAAAAAGCAATTAAATTTTATAAAATTATCTGGCTGCTTTTTAAATAAAGACTAGCCCACGGGGCTTGGGTAGTTGGTGCGTGACTACCTTCTATACCGAACGTCGCGGGTTCGGACCCCAGGCAGTCCGATGATTTTATATAAGGCATTTGGATACCAAATGGCTTAAATAAGAATGCCTGGACCCCAATATGTATAATAATCAATAACGGATATCGTTTAAAGTCTTAAATGGCCTAAGTTGCCGAAAAGACTGTGGAATGAGTGTGTAAATGTGAGTGTGAATGAGAAAAAAGTGTGAATGTTTTTTTAATAAAAAAAAAAAAAAAATAAAGACTAAGGTAAACACCCCAGTAATGGGCCTGGGACCAATAAAAAGAAGATAAAAATATAAAAATTCAGCGGGATATTTTGAAATGATTGCATATACATAAACAAGTTGTGTCTTCTGTGCATCTATTCTGAGCATTAGAGCATCCAATCCATCACAAAAAATTTTTTGCATCAATACAATGGATGCGCTGATGCTCAGAATAGATGCACAGAAGACACAACTTGTTTATGTATATGCAATCATTTCAAAATATCCAGCGGAATTCCTAATTTTTTATCTTCTTTTCAAAATGGCCATCTACTGGTCCCTGGCCCATTATTGGTGTGTTTAGCTCAAAATCAAAAGAAAGATGGAGAAGGAAGAGAACAGGAGACAGAAGTCTAAAGTCTCCGATTTTAGACAATTACCGAGACGTTTCGGGAAAACTTAATTTTCATATCATCATTTGGACATTCTATTTAAGCCATTTGGTATCCAAATGTCTTAAATAAAATCATCAGATTGCCTGGGACCGAACCCGCGACCAGCACGCTAATCCCTACACCAAGCCCGAGGGCGAGAATAATTATTGATGGAAAAATAAAATTTTCCCGAAACGTCTCGGTAATTTTCGAAAATCGGAGGCTTTCTTGTGTATAAATCAACAGCCACTTGATTGGTAAATGGAGAAGATCAAATTAGTGACTATTCTAACTAGGTTGCTTAAATCAAAATCGACCCCATTATTTGAAACGTTTTCCAATTTGTTTGTATATTGTATCTCCTATTGATTGCATATGGAAAGAAAAACAAACGTGGCTCCTTTTGCTTTATCATCGTCGTCGGGGGGAGATTCATTTGGGCTGTTAATTTGCCAGATCAGGTGCCGGCGACATCTCAATATTCAATTTGTATAGGCGAGAGAGCAGCTCCTGGATGCTGACACACGGGAGACCCTCTCTCGGAGGCCATTGTGTCTTCTGGCAAGTTTTTTTCTTTTTTTTTCTCCAAGTCATTCATCAAGCCACTCTACTCTATGAGTCTATGGCTATAGCAGATACAAATACAAAGACCTCTCCGTTTGTATGGAGATTGTCTTTTAATTAGAAATATGAATGAGATAAAAAAAGAACATGTTCTAAAAAAAAAAATCTTCCATGATTTATTTTAGCCATTCCCAACTAATTAATTAATTTTTTTTTGTTTCTGGACGCGATTCGATTCTGTTACGTTTAGATATTTGTATTGTAATTAAATCGGGGATCAAGTGAATTTCGCTTTATAGAGAGAGGAGGTTTCAGATTGCCAAATGTTTTAAAATTTAAAAAATTTGAATAGAATTTCTAAACGTTAGAATTAATTCAAAGCCTTAATAAAAAAAAAGGCAACTCTAAAGGTCGTCCTTTGATGTTCGATTTCCATTCAGAGAGAACAAAATTAAAAGATTGAAAATGTATTCCATCATCAGCATCATTTAAATAGAATAATAAATAAACGATAATTAAAATGCTAATCTCACTACTCACTTGACCCAAAGCAAGGTCTTCAAGGAATATTAAAAAAAAAAAAATTCCTCCTCCCGAAATGGATTATATAATATAAAATATTTCATATATAGGGTACGAGAAAGTAAAAAAAAAAGAATGAACGGAGAAGTTGACAAAACTTTTAATTTCGTCAAGATTTGTTCCTCCCACCCCTGGGCTTAGATCTTGATGCCTCTTCGGCTTTTTGTTCAAATTTATAATCACCGATTTATTACAGAGAGTTGCCACAAATGCGTTTTATTGTTAACAAGTGGTAAAGGAAAATTGCAAAATTTTAAAGTTTTGAATTTCCCTCTCTAACTCCACTTCCTTTTTCTCTGGTCAATCAGCGTCCTGACGGCACATACACACAGGAAGTCAGTGGATAACGCTTTATATATAGTAATGATTTTTAATTAACATCTTAGCGCAAAAGTAGAGAACTCGCCTCTTGTGCTAGGAGTCGAGAGTTCGCTTCCCGTTTCAAGTCAATTAATTTAGAAAGCCCGTGACCCGTGGCTCAATGAGAAGAGATTAGCTTCTTGTGCCTAGGATCCCGGGTTTGCTTCCCGTCCCAAGGGAGCAAAATTTATTCCCGAGTAAAAATGATTAAAATTTTAAAATCATTTTTAATCATCTTTACTCGGGAAGTTATTTTATAATGGTCGATAGATAATCAAATGGAAGAGTTTTTTTTTTGACATAAACGAAATATTGAAAAGAGAAAAATAAAAAAAATATAGAGAGAAAGTATTGGATTCATTTCAAAAATCCCTGAATCCAAAAAAGTGATTTTCGCGACATGGTCTGTCTGTGTGTGTTCAATTTAAAACATGAAATAATTGATTAATTTTAAGCTGGTAACCGTTGGGTCTAGTTGAAACATTATGCTTTAATAGGAGAATTAAATTCACAAGGTTTTCTGTTTCAATAATATATTAATTTTCATATTAACACTTTATATGTATTTCGACACCATATGTGTCATCTTCAGAATTCAGTATGAAATTCGCTTCTGAAGATGACACATATGGTGTCGAAATACGTATAAAGTGTTAATATGAAAATTAATATATTATTGAAACAGAAAACCTATGTAATTTAATTCTCCTATTGAAGGAATTGAGCTAGAAGGTTGAAATTTTATATTTAAGTTAGTTGCGCCTCTAGGGAGTGAAAATAAGCTTTTGATCAAAATCGGCCAAAAAGTATTAGCCTAGTACTTTACTGATGTACTTTTTCAGTTTTTTTTGATTTTCTCAAAATTCGCTCCAACGATTTTGATTAAAATTCAAAAATCATTTATTTTTTAGGTGCTCTTTAAAATGTATATTGTCATTTCGACTCAAAATTGTTTGAAGACCAATTTAATCTTGTACATGTTTATAAATTTTACATCTGAATTCAAATGTACGGTACTGTCGGAAACTAAATATATGGACCGTTTATTTTGAAAGCGGTGTAAGTTCATTTAAAAAAAAAATGGGATATCACATAATTTATGCTTAAATTAATGTAAATTTTCTATGTATAACTGGCTAGTGGTAAATTTCTTAAAAAATTCCCATGTTTTGTACAATTGAAAATTGGTCGACAAATAGATTTTTTTAATTAACAGATATGTTAACCTTTTATTTTCTCGAAACAATAGCAAATGGACTTACACTGGTGTACACTTTCAAAATAAACGGTCCAATGTCGACACAAAAAAATCTGGTGTGATAAGCACAGAACACAACTGACGATTACCGAAGGTAATCTCTATTTGTGCGACCAGTCACACCAGATTTTTTAAGTTCGGACCTAAATCAAAAATTTAAGAAATCTAAAATGAATTTGTATTCCAAAACTTAAGGTCAAGGTCACATAACTATAGAGAACAGGTTTTAGTTATTTTTCAAGTTGAAATTTTTGTGTTTTTCACAAACAATCTAGATTTCTCATAATTATTATTACAAATATTATTTTGATAATTTTTTTACTCTAATGCAAACTTCCACCTGTCTATCAATTTATTTATAACGTAGTCTGTTTATATCCTGTTAATAAAAATACAATTTATTAATTTTATAAAGTGTTACATAAAAAAAAAAAAAAAATGATTGGATCAAGATTAAAGATAATTGGAGCAAGGAATCAATTTTCGTTCTTTATAAATATCCCACTCGACTCTCCTCTATGATTTAGCAAGTAAAAGGAATGTAAATTAAGTTATAAATTAAAGGAATAATTATGATATCATATAATATATATAAATAATAATGTAAGCCAAGGACGATGCTTTGCAAGGCTAAGAAGAGAGAGAGAGACAGCATCCGGATGATGATGATCATTTCGTGGACCAGAGAACGGACGCAAACGGAAGGCAACCTGCTCCTTGATTTGACATGGTGGGAATCCTTCGGAACGAATCGAAAATTTATCCATGTTGAGAGAGAGCATTAAAACAGAGGCAAGAAAGAATCCGACCGGATGAGGGCAGCCACCGAAAATTTGAACCCAGGGGAAGGTAAAATTGAAGTTCTCGCGTGTGGGAGTGCCGGGAATTATCGATGTGGTGGCAGCCAGGAAGAAGTAGTCTCCCCAATCAAACTACAACGTTTCGGCCTAACTTTATTGGAACATCATCAAGGTATTAGGGCTAGAAATAGATTTTTAATTAGGCCTATAATTCATATTTTAAAAGAATTATTACAATGATTATTTTGTTGTTTTTTAATCACGTTGTGAATATATTATGCTTGTGTGAACTTTAACCAGTAGGAATTTAGAAAAAAAATGCGAAAAAAACGAAAATAGGTAAAAAAAAGGCGAGAATCCCGATTAAAAATGATGGAGGGATCCACACGCCCGCAGCCGGTATGAATAGTGAACCTTTAGAGACACACAGGGATCCACATGCCCGCACCAGGGACACCCAGGCATAGGCGCCGGAACTGGGGGGGGGGCACGGGTACATTGCCCCCCTGGCATCCTACAGGGGGGCAGGGGGGGCAAAATTTCTTCTTTTATTTCATTTAGTTTTAAAAATGATATATTTTAAAATTTTTTTTATTTAAATTTAAAAAAAATTAAAAAAGTAGAAAATTTTTTTATTTTATATAGACCTATTGTATTTCTAAATTCTAAATACATTTTATATGGAATTAAAATAATAAAATTTAGATAACATGAAAACTTGAGACTTTATGCCTTGGAAAAAAAAAAGAATTAAAATAAGAAAATTAAAAATATTTATTTCCTTCAAATAGTAAATAACAAATCTACTATATAGCCTAAAAAAAATTTTGATTAAATAATTTGCATATTGTTAAACTATATATTTGTAAAAGTTAAATATAAAGGACTACAGACTATTTAGTGTAGTTGATTAACAGTTATAAGAAGAAAAAAAATGAAACGT
>JAKCPI010022665.1:0-13120 GCA_023213315.1 Euborellia annulipes | reverse complement strand
ATGTATTTATACAAAAAAAGAGATCAAAAGTGAAAGCATACATAAAAAAAAAAAAACAAAAAAAAAACACTTATCTAAAACAAAAAGAACAGAAATTAAATCCTTGCAATGTAGTTAGCAACATATTGAATCGTCCCCATGAAGTTAGACACCATCATGATACTATATGTTGCTAGCTTCATTGCATATACTTAAAATGTTACTAACTTCACGTAGGTGTCCTTTAGAGGTGGGTTGAGCAAACAGTACTTGAAAACTGCAGAATAAACAATCGAAACGTATTTATATTTTTAATAAATAATTAATAAGCTACAAAATGTGGACTATAATTAAAAGCTGCTATAATAATAATAATAATATAAAAGCATTGTCGTTAATTCAATCAACGAGCAAATGTTACAATATATCAGGCAATTAGTCAAAAAAAAAAATTGCCAATTACGTCACTTTAAATGAAAAATAAACTCTCCTATCTATCTATTCTAATTAAAATAACTCAAATAACGTCTATTTATTTTTTATTATTAAATAACAAAAAAAAGCGTTTTTTTTTCCTTTTCATATTCTTAATAATAATTTATATAATTGTCAAAGGTATAGCGGAGAAGAGAAAAAAAAATTTGTAGATTCAAGAGATACGTTTTAGTTTTTAAACATATTTTAATGACTTTAATGTTGAAGGCAATTAACTAACATCTATCTTTGTTGTTGTTTGTTCGTTGTTGTGTTAACCAAGCTTTGGATCGGGAATTACGTTTTTAAATCTATTTTTTTGTTTTTTTGCTTTTGACTTTCTCGATTCTCTCTCTTATTGGATATATTTTATATCATGATGTTGTTCTGAAGAGATTAATCCTTGTATGTTGTGCTGGTGGTGGTGGCTATTGGAACAAAAAAAAAAAAAGATTTGGAATTAATTATCAAATCGTGAGAAAGAAAATATTTTTGGATTTAAAAACTACAGGGGTGTCAAACCAGCGAGTGTCTAAATAGGGATAGAAGAATTGAAAAGAACTAACACAAGTTTTTCAAAAAATAAATCATCTAAAAGAAAAAAATCTGGTATGACTGGCGCACAGTACACAAATTTCTCTTGCCTTTGGTGAAAGGAAGTTGTGTACTGTTGCTTGTCACACAAGATTTTTTGGGTCGACATGTATTTAGTTTCCGTACATTCGATTTTTTTCCCCCCCCCCCCCCCCCCCCCCCCAAGATGTAAAATTTATATTTGTAAATATTTATATTTTGTTACCATGGCAACCATTTCTCCTATCTTTTCTATGAAGTACAAGAGTAAAGTGGTCTTCAAAAGATTTCAATGGTAAAATGAGAATAAACATTTTAAAGAGCATCTAAAAAAATAATTGATTTTTGAATTTAAGCAAAAAATCCTTGGAGCAAATTTTGAGAAAATCGAAAAAAAAAAAAAAAAACTGAAAAAGTGCATCAGTAAAGTAGTAGTACTCTTTGGTCGATTTTGTTCAAAAGCTTCGTGTCACGGGACAGGCCATGTCGCGAAAACCACTTTTTTGGAATCAGGGGACCTCAAAAAGTGTATTTTAAAATCTCGACATCGAATTTTACTTCTCTCACCTATGTACACATGTAATATATAATAGAGAAAAGTATTGATTCATGTCAAAAATTCGATGTCGAGATTTTGATGGATCTTCACGTTTTGAGGGTCCCCTGAATCCAAAAAGTGGTTTTCGCGACATGGTCTGTCTGTGGGTGGGTGGGTGTGTGTGTGGTGTTGTGGGTGTGTGTGTTGTGTTCAATTTTAAGCATGAAGGATTAAGCTAGAGGTTGGAAATTTTATATTTAAGTTAAACACCCCCGGGACCGGAAAAAATAAGCTTTTAATCAAAATCGGCCAAAGAGTACTAGTACTTTACTGATGTACTTTTTTTTCAGTTTTTTTCGATTTTCTCAAAATTTGCTCCAACGATTTTTTTTAAAAATTCCAAAAATCAATTATTTTTTAGATTCTCTTTAAAATGTACTATTCTCATTTTGCAATTGAAATCTTCTGGAAGACCACTTTACTCTTGTATTTCATAGGGAAGATAGGAGAAATGGTTGCCATGGTAACAGAAATACAAATATTTTCCCATACTTATAAATTTTACATCTGAATTCAATTCCTACTGTCGGGAACTAAATAAGCGACACAAAAATCTGGTGGACAAACAGAACACAACTTTCGATTACCGAGGTAAGAGAAAGTTGTGTGCTGTGCGCCAGTCACACCGATTTTTTGACATGAATCCAATACTTTCTCTCTCTATATATTAACCTATATATAGAGGTAAGAGAATGTAAAATCATAAAAAATGCATAAAGTCTTTCAAGCCTATCTACACTGTAAAAAAATCTTAATTTTAGTGTGTTTTGGAATACTAAATTTACAAATTTATGCCTTCAAATATTTACAACAAAAAACATTTCAAAATTACAATTTTTTTTTGAAAAATAGACAATGTATTGTAATTTTACATACATTGTATAGTAATTTTCGTTAAAAATTGTATTTTTTCGAAAGCAATTTGGGCCCTCGGGGCATGGCGTAGAGGTTAGCATGCTAACCTCATATACCAAACGTCGCGGGTTCGGGCAGGCAGTCCGATAATTTTATTTAAGCCAATTGGATACCAAATGTCTTAAATAAGAATGCCTGGACCCCATATATGTATATTTATCAATAACGGATATCGTCTAAAGTCTTAAATGGCCTGAGTTGCCGAAAAGACTGTGTGAATATGTGTGTGAGTGTGAGTGTGAATGAGAAGAAAAAAAAAAAAAAAAAGCAATTTGGGAATTACAGGAAAATTATTTTCATCCCGAAATTCCTATAACTTTTTGAGTTATTAATTCTTAAAGTTACGATTTCTCCTCTACGAAATGTACAACGAAATATTTATGTATTATATAGAGATTCTATGAATGTAAACTAATAATCCTCAAGCACTGAATTGGAATAGTAATGATAATTTTTTTTTCGTCCCCGGACTTGGTGTAGTTAGTAGCGTTGGTACCTTCTATACCAAACGTCGCGGGTTCGGACCCCAGGCAGTCCGATGATTTTATTTAACCAATTTGGATACCAAATGGCTTAAATATTGTAGAAATGCCTGGACCCCCAATATAGATAAATTCATAAATAACGGTTATCGTCAAGTCTTATATGGCCTGAGTTGCCGAAAAGACTATGAATGTTTTAAAAAAAAATTTCGTAATTAAGAAAAGGCGAAGGTCCGCCGCAGGCGGGTCCGAGCCAGCTGGCGGGGGGTCCAGTAAGGCGAAGCCCGTCGGAGGCGGGCGCCGCGGCCAGTATCAAAGAAAGCTCTAACTAGTTAAAATTTAAAATTTTTCTATAATTTTCCCCCCTTGGACTATTAGTGCATTAAGAGGGTGAAATTTTTTTTTTTTTAAATTTTAATTATAATATTTGAGTATGTTTATACAATTATTTTTTACAAGAATATATTATGCGGTTTCGTTGTTTGTTTTGCTGCGCTCTGTTACTAGATTATTTTAAATAAACGAAGCATGTATTTATTATTATATTGTTAATGTAATTATTATGTATGTAACTCACTCTTGGGTTTGTAAAGTCAATAAATAATAAATACTCCGTTAAACAGGCTATTATTATATATTTAGTGGCCATATGTAGAGAGAATAAAGAAAAAAAATTTCGATGTCAACTAATAGATCAAACAAAATTCCTCGTCTAATTATTTGTATTCATTAATTAGGTTTTTATCTTTGACCACCAACCGAAGGTTCTAGAAAAACTATAGTCTATTAACTCCCAATGTGCTCTATATTGAATTTCCAGTAGTATTTTGTCTAAAAAAATTCATTCAAAATATGAATCTAGAGTAGATACTCTATGTCTAGGAAAAATACTCAAGTCGGCAAATTCTAGAAAGGGGAGGCGCAAAAAATTCCAGAATATGAATTTGGCCATTGGAAAGCATTGATTTTTGACTTTTTTTTATTTTATTTTATTTAAGGTCTTTTACGGCATCGAAGGCCATTTAGACCCCGTTTCTATTTATTTCACTTGGATTGGTAGCCAATCCAATTAAAATAAATATTTGTCACATAAGACGGGATGCGAACCGATGATCTTTGGTAAGTGCCAGAAGCTAATGGTCTAGCCCTGAGCCACAGGTCAAGAGTGAACTTTGTCTTGCCTTTTTTTACTTTCTCTTGCCCTATATATGTAATTGTGTTTTTCAAACACTCCCACTCTTTTACATTCACACTCACACACACATTCACACAGTCTTTTCGCCAACTCAGGCCATTTAAGACTTTGACATTAACCGTTATTATTTATAATATCTATTCGGGATCCATGCATTTTTATTTAAGCCATTTGGTATCCAAAAAGGCTGGCGCGCTACAAACTACACCAAGCCAGAGGGCGTCTACTTTCAGTAAGAGAAAGTTGTGTTCTATGCTTGTTACACTAGATTTTTGTGTCTACATATGTTTAGGTTCTGACAGTACGATACATTTGATTTTCAAAATGTAAAATTTATAAGTATGGGAAAATATTTATATTTTGTTACCATGGCAAACATTTCTCCTATCTTCTCTATGAAGCACAAGAGTAAAGTGTACTGGCAAAATGAGAATATACATTTTAAAGAGGATCTAAAAATAATTGATTTTTGAATTTAATCAAAATCGTTAGAGCAAACTTTGAGAAAATTGAAAAAAAAACTGAAAAAGAACATCAGTAAAGTACTAGTACTCTTTGGCCGATTTTGACTAAAAGCTTATTTTTACGGTCCATTGGGGTGTCTAACTTAAATATAAAATTTCAACCTCCTAGCTCAATTTCTTCATGCTTTAAATTGAATACACACAAACAGACAGACAAAACCACTTTTTTGGATTCAGGGGGCCTCAAAACGTGAAGATCCATCAAAATCTCGACATCGAATTTTTGACATGAATCCAAAATATATTAGCATATATAGGTAAGAGAAAGTAATATATAATATATATATATATATATATACTGTACTATATTTGCAACTTTATCCCGATAGAATTCTCGAAACGTCATGAGTAGAAAAAAATAAATATAATTCCTTTATTGACTTCTCATCTTCATAATTTCAAAATCTACAGCCACAAAATAAATATGAGTATCTTTTGTAATAAATTTCTGAAAAAATCATCTCATAGATCGTGATCTATATTAGCATTTTTTTAAAACCAAGTTCATTTAGATAATTTAATTATAAATGAGGCAATGTAAATTTGATTTCGTTCGTTTCTTGGAAACCAAATTTTCCGCTTGTCAATAGAACTCTTTTGTTTTGTGTTGTTGCCAGGGTGTTGTTCGTTTTTTTTGTTTTGTTTTCTTAGCGAATCCCAAGAGAAACAGTTAGCTGCATTGGCTATCATCAATGGTCCAGTATGAATGAACGGGGGTCACCTCCGTCTCCGTCGCCGACGACGACCACTAGGACCCTCTCTCTATTCAAATGCAGCTCGCCATCAAGAGAGCCAATGTCACGCTTCGGTGATTTAAGCCTTTTTGTTCGATCGAGATTTTTGTCATTTTTAATGAGTCTCTCTCTCTCTCTCTCTCGCTCAGGTCGAGGTAAAAGAACCAAAAGAGAGAGAGAGAGAGAGAAAAAGCGATTTGGAAAGGAGTCTAGGCTTTCCAGGAACGATGAGGCTTAACGAAGTGTACGGTCCAATGCTTTGAGTTTTTGTCGTTGTTGTTGTTGGAGATGGGAGTCGATTTTTGGACCTCCGTGTTGTTGGACGCGAATTTGACGGACGCGGTGGTCGCAATCGCCGCCAATTGCAAAGCGTGACAGACGCACCTTTGCAGCTTCTGTTGACGGAAACGAGCAATACAACGAAGGACGAGGATTAATTTTTTTTTTTTTGTTCTTTGAGAATTTTGATTCTAAAAAAAATTTTCTTTTTTAATAAGAAGGGATTGAGTTGTCTAAAAAGTAAGAATGCTCTATTCCTGTTTGTACCCTATAAAGATAATTTTTAAAATCAACTCAGCAACTCAGAGCAGAGCTTGATACTTTGCCGAGTTTTCATATGGAAATTTTCTGTGCTAGCAAATCACTGACTGCAAGATAATTAACTAAGCGTTGTTATTATATTTCAGTTATTTTTTTTATGTAACATAAAATACACTGTGCGTCAAAAACAAACGTAACACTTATCAAAACGTAATATCTTAAACATTTCTAAGTAAATTTAACACAAATCCATATCATTTTAATCAATTTAATACAATTTAAATAAAACAAAGACGAAAATGTCGAATTGTTTTATATTAACGCCAAATTTATAAAATTTTAAAATAATCTTTCCATTTCAGTTTTTCTCTGTCTATTTTATTGGAAATTCTTATAAATACAAAATTTTGAATTAATATCCAACTAATATTATATTATATTTATTTTTGAATAAATTATTTTAGGCCAACCTCGGAGACATTCAGTAAGCAATATGAATTTTGAAAGAAAAAAAAAACAAGAAGAAAATGCACCCATTGTAGTTTCTTTATTGAGATATGCCCACTACTAACGTTTCCATCCTAGGTATGGACCATCATCAAAGCTAAAAATATACAAAAATATATATATTATAATATAAAATATATATAAAAAAATTTACAGTCTTTATCCAATATAAACAAAAGACTATAAATTGTTTTTATCTTCATTGAATGTATAATTTTAGCACTGATAATGGTCCAAACCTAGGATCGAAACGTTAGCCGTGGTCTGATCTCAATAAAGAAACTACAATGGCTGCATTTTCTTCTTGTTCTTTTTTTTTTTTTTTTAACATGTAGTCTACATCCCATGATCTTATAAAAAAAAATCTAGTGTGACTGGTCGCACATAAAAAAAAAAATGATTTAGAATATTCTTTTACCACATTACCTAAGGTCATCTAATTATTTTTATTCATTTAGAGAGAAAAAAAAATAAGGGGGCACCCGGGTTTGAACCGGGGACCTCTCGATCTGCAGTCGAATGCTCTACCACTGAGCTATACCCCCATTTGTTTATTATATTTGTTGATAATTCAGAGGAAAGTAAAATAATGTTAATTCAACAGCAAATATTATTGCAATATTTCACAAAATGACGTAAACAGGAATTTGATGACTATATTTCATCAATTCTTCTTCATTCATGATTAATCAAATAGTTTTATCCTCAGTGTAAGGCAAAGTTGTAATTAGAGAGAGGGGGTATAGCTCAGTGGTAGAGCATTCGACTGCAGATCGAGAGGTCCCCGGTTCAAACCCGGGTGCCCCCTTAACTTTTTTATGCATACTTTTGTTTGACTGCTCGCACAGCACATAACCTTCGTAAATTAAAAATTGTGCCCCGTGCTTCGTTACCTCAGATTTTGCCAGTGCAACATATAATAGTTTAGGTAATTTTGTTTCACCATACCTTTTTTTGAAAAAATTGGATGAGACTTTTTTGCAAAAAAAAACATTCACACTTATTTCTCACTTCCGCGGAATCACATTCACACACACATTCACACTGTCTTTCACGGGAGCTCAAAAAAGGCCATATAAGACATTTAAACGAAATACCGTTACGGTTTAGGAATTTACGGTATCGGAAATTAGGGTCCAGGCCATATTTTTAGGTTTAGGCCAATCTGGTATCCAGGTCGGACCTAAATAAAAGTCGGATGCCCCGTGCTTATCCAACCCACGATTTGTTTGAGTGAACATATAACATTTAGCGTAATTTTGTTCACATACTTAAATCTAACTAAAAAAAATCTGGTCTGACTGTCGCATAGCACACAACTTTTACAGATACTCATCATAATAAAAATACACTTCAGCAGATATGTATCCATCCCTAATTTCTATAAATAAATCAATTTATTACAAACTTTGTCAAGTGAAAGAAATTTTGTTAAATCCTCATTAAAGAGGCCTTAAAACAAAATTTAGGGCTTGTGCAGGCAAGCACAAGGTACTGTTAATTCCTAATTAATTTTTGATTTGGCAATTCCAGGGCCGGAAGAGGAGTGTTTTTATTTTTTCTTTTTTATTACGAATCTTTCTTCTTCTTTTGATCTGTTTTAGTGCATCGTTAGTGCTCGAGATAAATTGTCTTTTATGACCTCCCCCCTGCCCTCCTTCATTCCCTCTTTATATACATTTAAATTACGTACATTTTTACTTAAATAACGGAATGACTGTCAATTCTAAAAATCAATTTGTCGTTAATTAGATTGTTGGGTACACTTTTTTTTATATTCTACTATCAACTATTTTAATTATTCTTAGCTGTTTATAATTATTTATTTTTTAACAGTAAAACATAAAAGTCAAACATAGATAGGCCAGAAGGACGCTATTTTTTTTAAATTTTATTTCATTAAGCTTTTATTTTACTTGCTTTGTCTGTGTGTTTGGACAATTTTTTACTTTCTCTTACCTATGTATATATGTAATATATATAAGAGAGAAAGTATTGGTTTCATGTCAAAAATTCGATGTCGACATTTTGATGGATCTTCACGTTTTGAGGTCCCCTGAATCCAAAAAAGTGGTTTTCGCGACATGGTCTGTCTGTGTGTGTGTGTGTGTGTGTGTCTGTGTGTCTGTCTGTGTGTCTGTGAACAAAATATCTCAAGAACGAAAAGAGCTAGGAAGTTGAAATTTTATATTTAAGTTAGGCACCCCCATGGGACGTGACTCGAAGCTTTTGAACAAAATCGACCAAAAAGTACTAGCACTTTACTGATTCACTTTTTCAGTTTTTTTCGATTTTCTCAAAATTTGCTCCAACGATTTTTTTTAAAATTCAAAAATCAATTATTTTTTAGATTCTCTATAAAATGTATATTCTCATTTTGTGATTGAAATCTTCTGAAGACCACTTTACTCTTGTACTCCATAGAAAAGATAGGAGAAATGGTTGCCATGGTATCAAAATATAAATATTTTCCCATACTTATAAATTTTACATCTTGAATTCAATTGTACCCTACTGCCGGAAACTAAATACATGTCGACACAAAAATCTGGTGTGACAAGCACAGTACACAACTTTCGATTACCGAAGGTAAGAGAGAAAGTTGTGTGCTTGCTCAGTCACACCAGATTTTGTGTGTGTATGTGTGTGTGTTTAATTTTAAGCATGAAGGAATTGAGCTATGAGGTTGAAATTTTATATTTAAGTTTTGTAGCCTCCTGGAGCGTGAAAAATAAGCTTTTAAACAAAATCGGTCAAAGAGTACTAGTACTTTGCTGATGTACTTTTTCAGTTTTTATCGATTTTCTCAAAATTCGATGTAAAGATTTTGATTAAAATTCAAAAATCAATTATTTTTTAGATGCTCTTTAAAATGTATATTCTCATTTTGACCTAAAAATTGTTTGAAGCACACTTTACTCAGGCACTCCATAGGAAAGATAGAAATGGTTGCCATGGTAACAAAATATAAATATTTTCCCAGGTTTATAAATTTGACATCTTGAATTCTATTCAATCGGCGGAAACTAAATATATGTCGACACAAAAAAATCTGGTGTGACAAACACAGAACACAACTTTCGATTACCGAAAGTAAGAGAAAGTTGTGTGCTGTGCGCCAGTCACACCAGATTTTTTTTTAATCTAATGTGATTTCTTTGAAGGGAAAATTATATAAATAAATAAATATTGACTCGCAAAGCGTGAGAATCGCTGACAAATTCGTTGGAAAGTCTATTAGTCATTCTATACATCGCTCGCTGTCTCTCTGAAACGAATTCTAATATAAATGATCGAGGTATTTAAATTTTCAGATGCAATATAAAAGCAAGCAGGAAATAATTTGAATGGATTCAATTCCTATAGAGAGGATAATTAGAAAAGAGTCCGAATAAACTCATCTTACGCTTAAAGAAAGGTCCATTAGGTGATAGGTGAGAAAAAGAGTTAAATTAAAAAAATACCTAAAAATTATTTGAAAAGGATTAGTTCAATTTTCTGTTAAGGTCATCATCAAGATATTTAATTAATATTTTTAATCTAAGGTCTCAGAAAGACAATAAATATATTTAAAACATCATCATAAACTTCGAAAGATAAATTGTGGTAAAGAAATCCTCTCTCTTGATGGAACCCAAATTAGGGGCCGATAATTAACGAAAAATAAAGTTTTTTTTTTTTTTATATATGATATCTTAAGGTTTCAAGTCATAAGGTCTCCCAGAAATGTGTAGGTAGCTTTTTATTTTATTTCTATCTCTAGAATTATTCATCGGATTAAAATGAAGTTTGGCAAAGCAGTAAAAATGAGAAATGATTATCCGGAGGCACAATTGTCCCAGCTTCCACTAGACCAAATCTTTTGAAACTTACCCATAATACAATAATTAAGAGGTTTCCAGCCCTTGACTAAATTTCAAAACAATGGGTTGAGTGAAATAGGCTTTATTCCCAAAATCGAAAATTAAGATGATCAAGATACGTCATAGATAAACTCTTTGACATTTTAATAATCTCTTTGGATTGTTTTCTTTTTGTCTCTTATTGTTAATCAGAACTAATCATGTGCTAATCCTAATGCTATTAGGCTTAAAGATACGTAGCTCTGTAGGAATATTTTGCCTATTTTTTTTTTTTTTCTAAATAATGCTGACAAATCTTCAACTTTTTCTTATTAATTTCACTTAATTTACAACTTTGCAGATCCTGATTAAAAAGAAATTAAATTTTATAAAATTATCTGGCTGCTTTTTAAATAAAGACTAGCCCACGGGGCTTGGAGTAGTTGGTAGCGTGTCTACCTTCTATACCGAACGTCGGTTCGGACCCCAGGTAGTCCGATGATTTTATTTAAGGCATTTGGATACCAAATGGCTTAAATAAGAATGCCTGGACCCCAATAGGTATAATAATCAATAACGGATATCGTTTAAAGTCTTAAATGGCCTAAGTTGCCGAAAAGACTGTGTGAATGAGTGTGTAAATGTGAGTGTGAATGAGAAAAAAGTGTGAATGTTTTTTTAATAAAAAAAAAAAAAATAAAGACTAAGGTAAACACCCCAGTAATGGGCCTGGGACCAATAAAAAGAAGATAAAAATATAAAAATTCAGCGGGATATTTTGAAATGATTGCATATACATAAACAAGTTGTGTCTTCTGTGCATCTATTCTGAGCATTAGAGCATCCAATCCATCACAAAAAATTTTTTGCATCAATACAATGGATGCGCTGATGCTCAGAATAGATGCACAGAAGACAAACTTGCTTATGTATATGCAATCATTTCAAAATATCCAGCGGAATTCTTTTTTTTATCTTCTTTTCAAAATGGCCATCTACTGGTCCCTGGCCCATTATTGGTGTGTTTAGCTCAAAATCAAAAAAGAAAGATGGAGAAGGAAGAGAACAGGAGACAGAAGTCTAAAGTCTCCGATTTTAGACAATTACCGAGACGTTTCGGGAAAACTTAATTTTCATATCATCATTTGGACATTCTTATTTAAGCCATTTGGTATCCAAATGTCTTAAATAAAATCATCAGATCGCCTGGGATCCGAACCCGCGACCAGCACGCTAATCCCTACACCAAGCCCGAGGGCGAGAATAATTATTGATGGGAAAATAAAATTTTCCCGAAACGTCTCGGTAATTTTCGAAAATCGGAGGCTTTCTTGTGTATAAATCAACAGCCACTTGATTGGTAAATGGAGAAGATCAAATTAGTGACTTTTCTAAAAGGTTGCTTAAATCAAAATCGACCCCATTATTTGAAACGTTTTCCAATTTGTTTGTATATTGTATCTCCTATTGATTGCATATGGAAAGAAAAACAAACGTGGCTCCTTTTGCTTTATCATCGTCGTCGGGGGGAGATTCATTTGGGCTGTTAATTTGCCAGATCAGGTGCCGGCGACATCTCAATATTCAATTTGTATAGGCGAGAGAGCAGCTCCTGGATGCTGACACACGGGAGACCCTCTCTCGGAGGCCATTGTGTCTTCTGGCAAGTTTTTTTTTCTTTTTTTTTTCTCCAAGTCATTCATCAAGCCACTCTACTCTATGAGTCTATGGCTATAGCAGATACAAATA
Source organism: Euborellia annulipes (assembly GCA_023213315.1). Taxonomy (NCBI): domain Eukaryota; kingdom Metazoa; phylum Arthropoda; class Insecta; order Dermaptera; family Anisolabididae; genus Euborellia; species Euborellia annulipes. The sequence continues at coordinate 1,008 of JAKCPI010022665.1, read as the reverse complement.
CAAAGACCTCTCCGTTTGTATGGAGATTGTCTTTTAATTAGAAATATGAATGAGAAAAAAAAAGAACATGTTCTAAAAAAAAAAAATCTTCCATGATTTATTTTAGCCATTCCCAACTAATTAATTAATTTTTTTTTGTTTCTGGACGCGATTCGATTCTGTTACGTTTAGATATTTGTATTGTAATTAAATCGGGGATCAAGTGAATTTCGCTTTATAGAGAGAGGAGGTTTCAGATTGCCAAATGTTTTAAAATTTAAAAAATTTGAATAGAATTTCTAAACGTTAGAATTAATTCAAAGCCTTAAAAAAAAAGGCAACTCTAAAGGTCGTCCTTTGATGTTCGATTTCCATTCAGAGAGAACAAAATTAAAAGATTGAAAATGTATTCCATCATCAGCATTATTTAAATAGAATAATAAATAAACGATAATTAAAATGCTAATCTCGCTACTCACTTGACCCAAAGCAAGGTCTTCAAGGAATATTAAAAAAAAATCCTCCTCCCGAAATGGATTATATAATAAAAAAAAAAAAAAAAAAAGAATGAACGGAGAAGTTAACCAAACTTTTAATTTCGTCAAGATTTGTTCCACTTCCACCGCTGGGCTTAGATCTTGATGCCTCTTCGGCTTTTTGTTCAAATTTATAATCACCGATTTATTACAGAGAGTTGCCACAAAATTTCATCAGAATGGGTTTTATTGCTCATTTGCAAAATTTTAAGTTTTAAATTTCTCTCTCTAAAGTCCCACTTCCTTTTTCTCTGGTCAATCCGGCTTCCTGACGGCTCTATATACACAGGGAAGTCAGTGGATAGCAACTTTATATATAGAAATGATTTTTAATTAACACCGTAACCTTGCGTAAAGGTAGAGAACCGCCTCTTGTGCTAAGAGTCGAGAGTTCCAACTTCCCGATTCAAGTCAATTAATTTAGAAAGCCCGTGACCCGTGGCTCACTGAGAAGAGATTAGCTTCTCGTCCCAAGGGAGAAAAATTTATTCCC
>JAKCPI010022664.1:0-13984 GCA_023213315.1 Euborellia annulipes | reverse complement strand
TGAATATGTGTGTGAGTGTGAGTGTGAATGAGAAGAAAAAAGCAATTTGGGAATTACAGGAAAATTATTTTCATCCCGAAATCCCTATAACTTTTTTTGAGTTATTAATTCTTAAAGTTACGATTTCTCCTCTACGAAATGTACAACGAAATATTTATGTATTATATAGAGATTCTATGAATGTAAACTAATAATCCTCAAGCACTGAATTGGAATAGTAATGATAATTTTTTTTCGTCCCCGGACTTGGTGTAGTTAGTAGCGTTGGTACCTTCTATACCAAACGTCGCGGGTTCGGACCCCAGGCAGTCCGGTGATTTTATTTAACCAATTTGGATACCAAATGGCTTAAATATTGTAGAAATGACCTGGACCCCCAATATAGATAAATTCATAAATAACGGTTATCGTCAAGTCTTATATGGCCTGAGTTGCCGAAAAGACTATGAATGTTTTAAAAAAATTTCGTAATTAAGAAAAGGCGAAGGTCCGCCGCAGGCGGGTCCGAGCCAGCTGGCGGGGGGTCCAGTAAGGCGAAGCCCGTCGGAGGCAGGCGCCGCGGTAAGTATCAAAGAAAGCTCTAACTAGTTAAAATTTAAAATTTTTCTATAATTTTCCCCCCTTGGACTATTAGTGCATTAAGAGGGTGAAATTTTTTTTTTTTTTTTAATTTTAATTATAATATTTGAGTATGTTTATACAATTATTTTTTACAAGAATATATTATGCAGTTTCGTTGTTTGTTTTGCTGCGCTCTGTTACTAGATTATTTTAAATAAACGAAGCATGTATTTATTTATTATATTGTTAATGTAATTATTATGTATGTAACTCACTCTTGGGTTTGTAAAGTCAATAAATAATAAATACTCCGTTAAACAGGCTATTATTATATATTTAGTGGCCATATGTAGAGAGAATAAAGAAAAAAAATTTCGATGTCAACTAATAGATCAAACAAAATTCCTCGTCTAATTATTTGTATTCATTAATTAGGTTTTTATCTTTGACCACCAACCGAAGGTTCTAGAAAAACTATAGTCTATTAACTCCCAATGTGCTCTATATTGAATTTCCAGTAGTATTTTGTCTAAAAAAATTCATTCAAAATATGAATCTAGAGTAGATACTCTATAGTCTAGGAAAAATACTCAAGTCGGCAAATTCTAGAAAGGGGAGGCGCAAAAAATTCCAGAATATGAATTTGGCCATTGGAAAGCATTGATTTTTGACTTTTTTTTTATTTTATTTTATTTAAGGTCTTTTACGGCATCGAAGGCCATTTAGACCCCGTTTCTATTTATTTCACTTGGATTGGTAGCCAATCCAATTAAAATAAATATTTGTCACATAAGACGAGGATGCGAACCGATGATCTTTGGTAAGTGCCAGAAGCTAATGGTCTAGCCCTGAGCCACAGGTCAAGAGTGAACTTTGTCTTGCCTTTTTTTACTTTCTCTTGCCCTATATATGTAATTGTGTTTTTCAAACACTCCCACTCTTTTACATTCACACTCACACACACATTCACACAGTCTTTTCGCCAACTCAGGCCATTTAAGACTTTGACATTAACCGTTATTATTTATAATATCTATTCGGGATCCATGCATTTTTATTTAAGCCATTTGGTATCCAAAAAGGCTGGCGCTACAAACTACACCAAGCCAGAGGGCGTCTACTTTCAGTAAGAGAAAGTTGTGTTCTATGCTTGTTACACTAGATTTTTGTGTCTACATATGTTTAGGTTCTGACAGTACGATACATTTGATTTTCAAAATGTAAAATTTATAAGTATGGGAAAATATTTATATTTTGTTACCATGGCAAACATTTCTCCTATCTTCTCTATGAAGCACAAGAGTAAAGTGTACTGGCAAAATGAGAATATACATTTTAAAGAGGATCTAAAAATAATTGATTTTTGAATTTAATCAAAATCGTTAGAGCAAACTTTGAGAAAATTGAAAAAAAACTGAAAAAGAACATCAGTAAAGTACTAGTACTCTTTGGCCGATTTTGACTAAAAGCTTATTTTTACGGTCCATTGGGGTGTCTAACTTAAATATAAAATTTCAACCTCCTAGCTCCAATTTCTTCATGCTTTAAATTGAATACACACAAACAGACAGACAAAACCACTTTTTTGGATTCAGGGGGCCTCAAAACGTGAAGATCCATCAAAATCTCGACATCGAATTTTTGACATGAATCCAAAATATATTAGCATATATAGGTAAGAGAAAGTAATATATATATATATATATATATATATATATATATATATATCTGTACTATATTTGCAACTTTATCCCGATAGAATTCTCGAAACGTCATGAGTAGAAAAAAATAAATATAATTCCTTTATTGACTTCTCATCCTCATAATTTCAAAATCTACAGCCACAAAATAAATATGAGTATCTTTTGTAATAAATTTCTGAAAAAATCATCTCATAGATCGTGATCTATATTAGCATTTTTTTAAAACCAAGTTCATTTAGATAATTTAATTATAAATGAGGCAATGTAAATTTGATTTCGTTCGTTTCTTGGAAACCAAATTTTCCGCTTGTCAATAGAACTCTTTTGTTTTGTGTTGTTGCCAGGGTGTTGTTCGTTTTTTTTTTTTTTGTTTTGTTTTCTTAGCGAATCCCAAGAGAAACAGTTAGCTGCATTGGCTATCATCAATGGTCCAGTATGAATGAACGGGGGTCACCTCCGTCTCCGTCGCCGACGACGACCACTAGGACCCTCTCTCATTCAAATGCAGCTCGCCATCAAGAGAGCCAATGTCACGCTTCGGTGATTTAAGCCTTTTTGTTCGATCGAGATTTTTGTCATTTTTAATGAGTCTCTCTCTCTCTCTCTCTCGCTCAGGTCGAGGTAAAAGAACCAAAAGAGAGAGAGAGAGAGAGAAAAAAAAAAAGCGATTTGGAAAGGAGTCTAGGCTTTCCAGGAACGATGAGGCTTAACGAAGTGTACGGTCCAATGCTTTGAGTTTTTGTCGTTGTTGTTGTTGGAGATGGGAGTCGATTTTTTGGACCTCCGTGTTGTTGGACGCGAATTTGACGGACGCGGTGGTCGCAATCGCCGCCAATTGCAAAGCGTGACAGACGCACCTTTGCAGCTTCTGTTGACGGAAACGCGCAATACAACGAAGGACGAGGATTAATTTTTTTTTTTTTTTGTTCTTTGAGAATTTTGATTCTAAAAAAAAAATTTTCTTTTTTAATAAGAAGGGATTGAGTTGTCTAAAAAGTAAGAATGCTCTATTCCTGTTTGTACCCTATAAAGATAATTTTTAAAATCAACTCAGCAACTCAGAGCAGAGCTTGATAATTTGCCGAGTTTTCATATGGAAATTTTCTGTGCTAGCAAATCACTGACTGCAAGATAATTAACTAAGCGTTGTTATTATATTTCAGTTATTTTTTTTATGTAACATAAAATACACTGTGCGTCAACACTTATCAAAACGTAATATCTTATACATTTCTAAGTAAATTTAACACAAATCCATATCATTTTAATCAATTTAATACAATTTAAATAAAACAAAGACAAAAATGTCGAATTGTTTTTATTAACGCCAAATTTATAAAATTTTAAAATAATCTTTCCATTTCAGTTTTTCTCTGTCAATTTTATTGGAAATTCTTATAAATACAAAATTTTGAATTAATATCCAACTAATATCATACTTATATATAATTGCCTTAAAACCGTGTCCGATGTGTGAAACAACCAATCAGGCCTCAGGGATAGCGCTGATTGGCGAAATACAGAGAGGGCGGAGCCGGAGAGAGCAAATTCAAATTTTTTTTTAACCAGGAGAGATATCAATTTGGTTTCTTCCCTAAAGCCTTCCCTTGATAAGAATCTAAATTCGTTGTTTCAGAGTTTTTTTAAATTCGGCAGCCCCCCCCCCCCCCCCAAATTTTTTAATTCTTCTATATCTTCAAATATTAACATGCTTTTTTGGATTTAAAATTCTTGAATGAATATCTATAAAGGTGTTTAAAAGTTTAAATATTTTTTTGTGTAATTGCCCCCACCCCCCGAAATTTTTAATTCTTCTATTTCTTCAAATATTAACATGCTTTTTTGGATTTAAAATTCTTCAAAGAATATCTATCAAGGGATTTAAAAGTTGAAAGATTTTTTGTGTAATTGCCCCCCCCCCCGAAATTTTTAATTCTTCTATTTCTTCAAATATTAACATGCTTTTTTGGATTTAAAATTCTTCAAAGAATATCTATCAAGGGATTTAAAAGTTGAAAGATTTTTTGTGTAATTGCCCCCCCCCCCCGAAATTTTTAATTCTTCTATTTCTTCAAATATTAACATGCTTTTTTGGATTTAAAATTCTTCAAGGAATATCTATCAAGGGGCTTAAAAGTTGAAAGATTTTTTGTGTAATTGCCCCCCACCCCCCCGAAATTTTTAATTCTTCTATTTCCAAATATTAACATGCTTTTTTGGATTTAAAATTCTTCAAGGAATATCTATCAAGGGGCTTAAAAGTTGAAAGATTTTTTGTGTAATTGCCCCCCACCCCCGAAATTTTTAATTCTTCTATTTCAAATATTAACATGCTTTTTGGATTTAAAATTCTTCAAGGAATATCTATCAAGGGGTTTAAAAGTTGAAAGATTTTTTGTGTAATTGCCCCCCCCCCCCCCCCGAAATTTTTAATTCTTCTGTTTCTTCAAATATTAACATGCTTTTTTGGATTTAAAATTCTTCAAGGAATATCTATCAAGGGATTTAAAAGTTCAAAGATTTTTTGTGTAATTGCCCCCCCCCCCCCGAAATTTTTAATTCTTCTATTTCTTCAAATATTAACATGCTTTTTTGGATTTAAAATTCTTCAAGGAATATCTATCAAGGGATTTAAAAGTTGAAAGATTTTTTGTGTAATTGCCCCCCCCCCCCCCCCGAAATTTTTAATTCTTCTATTTCTTCAAATATTAACATGCTTTTTGGATTTAAAATTCTTCAAGGAATATCTATCAAGGGATTTAAAAGTTGAAAGATTTTTGTGTAATTGCCCCCCCCCCCCCCGAAATTTTTAATTCTTCTATTTCTTCAAATATTAACATGCTTTTTTGGATTTAAAATTTTTGAATGAATATCTATCAATGGATTTAAAAGTTTAAATATTTTTTGTGTAATTGCCCCCCCCCCCCCCCCAAAATTTTTTAATTCTTCTATTTCTTCAAATAAAAACATTGTTTTTGGATTTAAAATTCTTGAATGAATATCTATCAAGGGGTTTAAAAGTTTAAAGATTTATTGTGTAATTGCCCCACCCCCGAAATTTTTATTTTAAAATTCTTGATTTTTTTTTAATAGGTCCCTGTCCGCCTGATTTCATTTGCATGCCCGTTGGCTCGAATCAATTTATTAAAGGGAAATTTAGGCTTGCTTCTTGCCCGTAATTTTCTCATGGCCTTCAAAACTTAGAGGCCGGGCAGGGCGAATACTCAAATTTTAAACTTGATTCATTGTATTTTCATTTAGGCAAAAATAATATGGGCTTTAAAATTAAGAGAAAAACTACTGATCACGTATCGAGACGCCGCCCGCCAGGGCCAAGTTGAGATGGGCGCGGCGAAGCCGCGCCTTTCTCAACTTGTTATATTATATTTATTTTTGAATAAATTATTTTAGGCCAACCTCGGAGACATTGAGTAAGCAATATGAATTTTGAAAGAAAAAAAAACAAGAAGAAAATGCACCCATTGTAGTTTCTTTATTGAGATATGCCCACTACTAACGTTTCCATCCTAGGTATGGACCATCATCAAAGCTAAAAATATACAAAAATATATATATTATAATATAAAATATATAAAAAAAATTTACAGTCTTTATCCAATATAAACAAAAGACTATAAATTGTTTTTATCTTCATTGAATGTATAATTTTAGCACTGATAATGGTCCAAACCTAGGATCGAAACGTTAGCCGTGGTCTGATCTCAATAAAGAAACTACAATGGCTGCATTTTCTTCTTGTTCTTTTTTTCTTTTTTTTAACATGTAGTCTACATCCCATGATCTTATAAAAAAAATCTAGTGTGACTGGTCGCACATAAAAAAAAAAAATTATTTAGAATATTATTCTTTTACCACATTACCTAAGGTCATCTAATTATTTTTATTCATTTAGAGAGAAAAAAAATAAGAGGGCACCCGGGTTTGAACCGGGGACCTCTCGATCTGCAGTCGAATGCTTTTTTTTTTTTTTTATAAGTTGTTTATTCAAGCCATCAAAATATATACAGATTTTTTTTTTACAATAATAAACAATTGTTTACTTATTATTAGAGTCAGCCTGTGTCCCTTTGGGGATCTCGCGGCTTTTGGATTTTTTTTTTTTTTTTTTTTTTTTTGTCAAACAGACATAATCAAACGTTATATACATTTATCTTTTTTCTTTTTTGTTTTTGTACTATATTGTCCTTCAGCTAGGAAAGGCTAAAGTAAACCTAGCTGTAACTGCAGTCGAATGCTCTACCACTGAGCTATACCCCCATTTGTTTATTATATTTGTTGATAATTCAGAGGAAAGTAAAATAATGTTAATTCAACAGCAAATATTATTGCAATATTTCACAAAATGACGTAAACAGGAATTATATTACTATATTTCATCATTTCTTCTTCATTCATGATTAATCAAATAGGTATCCTCACTGTAAGGCAAAGTTGTAATTAGAGAGAGGGGGTATAGCTCAGTGGTAGAGCATTCGACTGCAGATCGAGAGGTCCCCGGTTCAAACCCGGGTGCCCCCTTAACTTTTTTATGCATACTTTTGTTTGACTGCTCGCACAGCACATAACCTTCGTATATTAAAAGTAGGAACCGACCGAATATTCGGTTTCGGCCAGTTTCGGCCAAAAATCATGGTTTCGGCTGTAGTTTCGGTTTCGGCCGGCCGAAACCAGAGTCTGAAAAAATGGGATGAGATTTGCATGCAAAAAAAAAAAAAAAAGTCAAATAATTTGCACTTGAGGGAGAAAAAAATTGTCTCCCTAAAAAAAGGTAAAATGATTTTCACGGGAGGGAAAAAAAAATTCAAAAAAAAAAAAGGTAAAATGAAAAAAAATTTTTAAAGGAAATACAAGTTTCGGTTTCGGTTACGGTTTCGGCCGAAACTAAGGTTGAGGCCGAATATTCGGTTTCGGTTTCGGCTGAAAATCTTGTTTCGGTCGGACCCTAATTAAAAGTTGTGCCCCGTGCTTATTCCCTCAGATTTTTTGAGTGAACATATAATATTTAGGTAATTTTGTTCACATACTCAAATCTAACTAAAAAAATCTGGTCTGACTGTCGCATAGCACACAACTTTTACAGATACTCATCATAATAAAAATACACTTCAGCAGATATGTATCCATCTCTAATTTGTATTAATAAATCAATTTATTACAAACTTTGTTAAGTGAAAGAAATTTTGTTAAATCCTCATTAATAGTATTAATAATAATAGGCCTTAAAACAAAATTTTAGGGCTTGTGCAGGCAAGCACAAGGTACTGTTAATTCCTAATTAATTTCTGATTTGGCAATTCCAGGGCCGGAAGAGGAGTGTTTTTATTTTTTCTTTTTTATTACGAATCTTTCTTCTTCTTTTGATCTGTTTTAGTGCATCGTTAGTGCTCGAGATAAATTGTCTTTTATGACCTCCCCCTCCCCTCCTTCATTCTCTCTTTATATACATTTAAATTACGTACATTTTTAGTTAAATAACGGAATGACTGTCGATTCTAAAAATCAATTTGTCGTTAATTAGATTGTTGGGTACACTTTTTTTTTTTATATTCTACTATCAACTATTTTAATTATTCTTAGCTGTTTATAATTATTTATTTTTACTTTCTCTTACCTATGTATATATGTAATATATATATAGAGAGAAAGTATTGGTTTCATGTCAAAAAATTCGATGTCGAGATTTTGATGGATCTTCACGTTTTGAGGTCCCCTGAATCCAAAAAAGTGGTTTTCGCGACATGGTCTGTCTGTGTGTCTGTCTGTGTGTGTGTCTGTGTGTCTGTGTGTGTGTGTTCAATTTTAAGCATGAAGGAATTGAGCTACGAGGTTGAAATTTTATATTTAAGTTAAACACCCCCGGGACCGGAAAAATAAGCTTTTAATCAAAATCTACCAGATGGCTTAAATAGAAATGCCTGACCCCACAATATATATATTATACTAACAACGGTTATCGTCAAAGTCTTAAATGGCCTAAGTTGCCGAAAAGACTGTGTGAATGTGTGTGTGAGTGTGAGTGTGAATGAGAAAAAAGTGTGAATGTTTAAAAAAAAAAAAAAAAATCAAAATCGACCAAAGAGTACTAGTACTTTACTAATGTACTTTTTCAGTTTATTTCGTTTTTCTCAAAATTTGCTCTAACGATTTTGATTAAAATTCAAAAATCAATTAATTTTTTAGATTCTCTTTAAAAAGTATATTCTCATTTTGCAATTGAATTCTTCTGAAGGCCACTTTACTTTTGTAGGCCATAGAAATGGTTGCGATGGTATCAAAATATAAATATTTAGAAATATAAATTTTACATCTTGAAATTCAAATGTACCGTACTGTCGGAAACTAAATACATGTCGACACAAAAAATCTGGTGTGACAAGCACAGAACACAACTTTCGATTACCGAAGGTAAGAGAAAGTTGTGTGCTGCGCCAGTCACACCCAGATTTTTTTTTTAATTTTATTTCATTAAGCTTTTATTTAACTTGCTTTATCTGTCTGTTTGGACACTTTTTAAAACACTTCCCAATGGAGCAGGGATACGAAATTTTATTTTATCTATGATATAGCCCAGAGGCGTTAGAGGGAAAAATCACACAAAAAAAAAAAACGCAAAAAAATCTGCTGTGACAAGCACAGAACACAAATTTCGATTACCGAGAGTAAAAGAAAGTTGTGTGCTGTGCGCCAGTCACACCGGATTTTTTTTTAATCTAATGTGATTTCTTTGAAGGGAAAATTATATAAATAAATAAATATTGACTCGCAAAGCGTGAGAATCGCTGACAAATTCGTTGGAAAGTCTATTAGTCATCCTATACATCGCTCGCTGTCTCTCTGAAACGAATTCTAATATAAATGATCGAGGTATTTAAATTTTCAGATGCAATATAAAAGCAAGCAGGAAATAATTTGAATGGATTCAATCCTATAGAGAGAATAATTAGAAAAGAGTCCGAATAAACTCATCTTACGCTTAAAGAAAGGTCCATTAGGTGATAGGTGAGAAAAAGAGTTAAATTAAAAAATACCTAAAAATTATTTGAAAAGGATTAGTTCAATTTTCTGTTAAGGTCATCATCAAGAGATTTTTAATATAAGTTTAATTAATATTTTTAATCTAAGGTCTCAGAATGACAATAAATATATTTAAAACATCATCATAAAGACTTGGAAAGATAAATTGCGGTAAAGATATCCTCTGTCTTGAGGGAACCCAAATTAGGGGCTGATATCTCGAAAAATAAAGTTTTTTTTTTCATTAACATTATAGAGCCTTCTAATTTTACTTACTGCCAATATGATATATAACGGAAAATATGATTTTTTTTTTTTTAATACCATATCTTTAGGTTTCAAGTCATAAGGTCTCCCAGAAATGTGTACGTAGTTTTTTATTTTATTTATAAGTTATCTCTAGAACTATTCATCGGATTCAAATGAGGTTTGACAAAGCAGTAAAAATGAGAAATGATTATCGGGAAGCACAGTTGTCCCAGCTTCCACTAGACCAAATCTTTTGAAACTTAGCCATAATATAATAATATCCATAATATAAACAAATAAATCTTACTATATTAAAGAATTTTAGATGAAAAATGGTACAATCCCACATTTATTTATTAATAATTAAGAGGTTTCCAGCCCTTGACTAAATTTCGGGACGTTTCGGGAAAACTTAATTTTCCTATCATCATTTGGACATTCTTATTTAAGCCATTTGGTATTCAAATGGCTTAAATAAAATCATCGGATTGTCTGGAGTCCGAATCCGCGACCAGAACGCTAGCCCATACACCAAGCCCGAGGGCGAGAATGACTATTGATGTGAAAATAAAGTTTTCCCGAAACGTCTCGGTAATTGTCGAAAATCGGAGGCTTTAAATTTTTGGCTTTCTTGTGTATAAATCAACAGCCAACGCACTTGATTGGTAAATGGAGAAGATCAAATTTGTGACTTTTCTAAAAGGTTGCTTAAATCAAAATCGACCCCATTATTTGAAACGTTTTCCAATTTGTTTGTATATTGTATCTCCTATTGATTGCATATGGAAAGAAAAACAAACGTGGCTCCTTTTGCTTTATCATCGTCGTCGTCGGGGGAGATTCATTTGGGCTGTTAATTTGCCAGATCAGGTGCCGGCGACATCTCAATATTCAATTTGTATAGGCGAGAGAGCAGCTCCTGGATGCTGACACACGGGAGACCCTCTCTCGGAGGCCATTGTGTCTTCTGGCAAGTTTTTTTTTTTTTTTTTTCTCCAAGTCATTCATCAAGCCACTCTACTCTATGAGTCTATGGCTATAGCAGATACAAATACAAAGACCTCTCCGTTTGTATGGAGATTGTCTTTTAATTAGAAATATGAATGAGACAAAAAAAGAACATGTTCTAAAAAAAAAAATCTTCCATGATTTATTTTAGCCATTCCCAACTAATTAATTAATTTTTTTTGTTTCTGGACGCGATTCGATTCTGTTACGTTTAGATATTTGTATTGTAATTAAATCGGGGATCAAGTGAATTTCGCTTTATAGCGAGAGAGGAGGTTTCAGATTGCCAAATGTTTTAAAATTTAAAAAATTTGAATAGAATTTCTAAACGTTAGAATTAATTCAAAGCCTTAATAAAAAAAGGCAACTCTAAAGGTCGTCCTTTGATGTTCGATTTCCATTCAGAGAGAACAAAATTAAAAGATTGAAAATGTATTCCATCATCAGCGTCATTTAAATAGAATAATAAATAAACGATAATTAAAATGCTAATCTCACTACTCACTTGACCCAAAGCAAGGTCTTCAAGGAATATTAAAAAAAAAAATTCCTCCTCCCGAAATGGATTATATAATAAAAAAAAAAGAAGAATGAACGGAGAAGTTGACACAACTTTTAATTTCGTCAAGATTTGTTCCTCCCACCGCTGGGCTTAGATCTTGATGCCTCTTCGGCTTTTTGTTCAAATTTATAATCACCGATTTATTACAGAGAGTTGCCACAAAATTTCATCAGAATGCGTTTTATTGCTCATTTGCAAAATTTTAAAGTTTTAAATTTTCTCTCTAAATCCACTTCCTTTTTCTCTGGTCAATCAGCGTCCTGACGGCACATAAACACAGTAAGTCAGTGGATAGCGCTTTATATATAGAAATGATTTTTAATTAACACCGTAGCGCAAAGGTAGAGAACTCGCCTCTTGTGCTAAGAGTCGAGAGTTCGCTTCCCGATTCAAGTCAATTAATTTAGAAAGCCCGTGACCCTTGGCTCAATGAGAAGAGATTAGCTTCTTGTGTCTAGGATCCCGGGTTTGCTTCCCATCCCAAGGGAGAAAAATTTATTCCGACTAAAAATGATTAAAATTTTAAAATCATTTTTAATCATCTTTACTCGGGAAGTTATTTTATAATGGTCGATAGATAATCAAACGGAAGAGTTTTTTTTTTTTGACATAAACGAAATATTGAAAAGAGAAAAATAAAAAAAATATAGAGAGAAAGTATTGGATTCATGTCAAAAAAACCTGAATCCAAAAAAGTGATTTTCGCGACAGGGTCTGTCTGTGTGTGTTCAATTTAAAACATGAAATAATTGATTAATTTTAAGCTGGTAACCGTTGGCTCTAGTTGAAACATTATGCTTCAATAGGAGAATTAAATTCACAAGGTTTTCTGTTTCAATAATATATTAATTTTCATATTAACACTTTATATGTATTTCGACACCATATGTGTCATCTTCAGAATTCAGTATGAAATTCGCTTCTGAAGATGACACATATGGTGTCGAAATACGTATAAAGTGTTAATATGAAAATTAATATATTATTGAAACAGAAAACCTTGTGAATTTAATTCTCCTATTGAAGGAATTGAGCTAGAAGGTTGAAATTTTATATTTAAGTTAGTTGTGCCTCTAGGGAGTGAAAATAAGCTTTTGATCAAAATCGGCCAAAAAGTATTAGCCTAGTACTTTACTGATGTACTTTTTCAGTTTTTTTCGATTTTCTCAAAATTCGCTCCAACGATTTTGATTAAAATTCAAAAATCAATAATTTTTTAGATGCTCTTTAAAATGTGTATTCTCATTTCGACTCAAAATTGTTTGAAGAGCAATTTACTCTTGTACTTCATAGAAGAAATGGTTTCAATGGTAACAAAATATAATTATTTTCCCATGTTTATAAATTTTACATCTGAATTCAAATGTACGGTACTGTCGGAAACTAAATATATGGACCGTTTATTTTGAAAGCGGTGTAAGTCCATTTAAAAAAAAAATGGGATATCACATAATTTATGCTTAAATTAATGTAAATTTTCTATGTATAACTGGCTAGTGGTAAATTTCTTAAAAAATTCCCATGTTTTGTACAATTGAAAATTGGTCGACAAATAGATTTTTTTAATTAACAGATATGTTAACCTTTTATTTTCTCGAAACAATAGAAAATGGACTTACACTGGTGTACACTTTCAAAATAAACGGTCCAATGTCGACACAAAAAATCTGGTGTGATAAGCACAGAACACAACTGACGATTACCGAAGGTAATCTCTATTTGTGCGACCAGTCACACCAGATTTTTTTAAGTTCGAGCCTAAATCAAAAATTTAAGAAATCTAAAATAAATTTGTATTCCAAAACTTAAGGTCAAGGTCACATAACTATAGAGAACAGGTTTTAGTTATTTTTCAAGTTGAAATTTTTGTGTTTTTCACAAACATCTAGATTTCTCATAATTATTATTACAAATATTATTTTGATAATTTTTTTACTCTAATGCAAACTTCCACCTGTCTATCAATTTATTTATAACGTAGTCTGTTTATATCCTGTTAATAAAAATACAATTTATTAATTTTATAAAGTGTTACATAAAAAAAAAAAAAAAATGATTGGATCAAGATTAAAGATAATTGGAGCAAGGAATCAATTTTCGTTCTTTATAAATATCCCACTCGACTCTCCTCTATGATTTAGCAAGTAAAAGGAATGTAAATTAAGTTATAAATTAAAGGAATAATTATGATATCATATAATATATATAAATAATAATGTAAGCCAAGGACGATGCTTTGCAAGGCTAAGAAGAGAGAGAGAGAGACGGCATCCGGACGATGATGATCATTTCGTGGACCAGAGATCGAACGCAAACGGAAGGCAACCTGCTCCTTGATTTGACATGGTGGGAATCCTTCGGAACGAATCGAAAATTTATCCATGTTGAGAGAGAGCATTAAAACAGAGGCAAGAAAGAATCCGACCGGATGAGGGCAGCCACCGAAAATCTGTACCCAGGGGAAGGTAAAATTGAAGTTCTCGCGTGTGGGAGTGGCGGGAATTATCGATGTGGTGGCAGCCAGGAAGTAGTCTCCCCAATCAAACTACAACGTTTCGGTCTAACTTTATTGGAACATCATCAAGGTATTAGGGCTAGAAATAGATTTTTAATTAGGCCTATAATTCATAATTTAAAAGAATTATTACAATGATTATTTTGTTGTTTTTTAATCACGTTGTGAATATATTATGCTTGTGTGAACTTTAACCAGTAGGAATTTAGAAAAAAACAAACGAAAATAGGTAAAAAAAAGGCGAGAATCCCGATTAAAAATGATGGAGGGATCCACACGCCCGCAGCCGGTATGAATAGTGAACCTTTAGAGACACACAGGGATCCACATGCCCGCACCAGGGACACCCAG
>JAKCPI010022663.1:0-32636 GCA_023213315.1 Euborellia annulipes | reverse complement strand
GCAATGGCGGTCCTAGCCTTACATTTTGGGGGGGGGTCACTGTTTTTTTTTTTTTTATAGTATAAATAAATGTACATGGACCCCAATAAATATATATTAATCAAATATGAGTATCGTTTAAGTCTTAAATGGCCTAAGTTGCCGAAAAGATTGTGTGAATGGGAGAGTGAGTGGGAAAAAAGTGTGTGTTAAAAAAAAAAAAGATTTTGGGGGGTCCCGACCCCCTGACCCCCCCCTCTGGGACCGCCCTTGCTCCCTAGAGAGGCGCGGACTAGTCTAAGGGAGGGCGCGAAAATTGGCCCCCAGTACCAATTTCCCAAATGAATGCTAGTTTTAATATAAATAAGACTATGATAATGATTTTTTAGCATTAAAAATTTTGTATTATTATATAAAATGGGTGTGGGGGGGGGGGGGAGGCGCCATAAGATTAATTATTTTTAAGGGAGGCGTGGTAACATAAAGTTTGGAAACCACTGCTCTACACCTTCCAGGTCCTCTGAACTTCAGCCATCGGATTTTTTCGTTTGAGAAATCAATCATCACTAAAATGACTTCAATCCAGGATTAACGTCCAAGATTCATCAGAGTTGGTACTGTGTTATAAAGCATCTATATTTTATAACACAGTCTAAGCTCTGATGAATGCCTTGAGACGAAAATGTTAGCCTTTGATTGAAATCAAAGCATTGTCTCATAAAGCATATTTTCTATAACACAATATTTTTCCAATCCAATTTTTTCAATCAACGCTTAAAAAGATTCATTAGCCAGTCAATGATACAAATTGAGGTTGATATAAATTATATAATTGAGTTGAGTTTGTGTTTATTAGACACCGTACCTCCTAGTTCGAGTTCTGAGGGCGCAATTTTGCCTAATTACTTATAAACACAAACTCATGTCGAAAAAAATAATATCTGGATTGAAGATATATTTTCTTTGGCTGGAGATTGTATATTATTTATGCTGGGTAGGCAGCCAGGATTAGAAATTAAACACGATTCATTCTAATCGAGAGATTTGCTATACATTGTAATCTAAATGTTTATTTTTTTTTTTTTTTGAAAAAAAAAAAAAACATTCACACTTTTTTCTCATTCACACTCACAGTCACACACTCATTCACACAGTCTTTTCGGCAACTTAGGCCATTTAAGACTTTAAACGATATCCGTTATTGATTATTATACATATTTGGGTCCAGGCATTCTTATTTGGACCCTGTTATGCAATGGTGTGTCAAAGACCAAAAAATTCAAAAATGAGTTAAGCCCGGAATATTGATTCAAATGCTTTAATTAATAGTATTTTTTGTGAAATATGTCCTAAAAAAATTTATATTTATTGTTACTTGCACAATTGACAAGAAAAATTATATAGAATTCAATGTAAACAAAAAACTTTATTGTTGATTTTCTCAAAACTCGATGTTTGGTCTTTGACACACAATTGCATAACAGGGTTCATTTAAGCCATTTGGTATCCAAATGCCTTAAATAAAATCTTCGGACTGCCTGGGGTCCGAACCCGCGACGTTCGGTATAGAAGGTAGACGCGCTACCAACTACTCCAAGCCCCGTGGGCATCTAAATGTTTATAAGATCACAACAAATAAAACTTTATTGTTACAATTGACACCTGCTCAGTCCTGAGGAAGGGGGCGATTAGCACCCGAAACGTCGACGAGCAGATTGAAATAAAATTGTGTTTTATTTCTTAATCCTGGCTGCCTACCCAGCAGAAATCTGAATTTTATTTTAAAAAAAATTACTGATATTAATATTCACTTAATTATTAAGTGTCATAGAAAATATACCCTTTACGAGATAGTTCTGATGATGGTCCAAACCAAGGAACCGAAATGTTAATCTTGGATTGAAATCGTAGAAAAAATTCTTCTTTTTTGAAAATTCCACGCATCCTTTTGTTACACTTATTTTTATATTATTAAATGTCTAATAAATTTACGCCATATACCAATAATTTCCAGCATAAGACTTTTGAATTTCGCTGTCTTAATTTATTCACATAAAAAAAAAATCAACACATTAAAAAGATGTAAATTTTCATATTTCAAGTAGCAAGTTCGAACATGTGCCTTAAATTACAACATATTTAATTAACAACCCTCTCTCTCACCCTTTGGGGAATACGGTAATATCTTTAAAATGACTTCCTAAAACGTGAAGGGCTCTAAATTAACTTTAAAATCAAGGGAGAATGGAGCCCAGGTTAAGTAGCTCTCATTTGCTATTTAATATTACTAAAGAACCCTTTAAGGTATTGAAAGAGATTTTTTATTTAAAAGCTTCTAGTCATAATTTTTGTAAGAGAATTAATTAATTAAGAAGAGATCTTAAAGTTTTTTTTTTTTTTTTTTTCAAGAGGTTTTATTCATAAATTGAAATAAACCAGAAGGGTTTTTTTTTATTTATACTCTCAACTCCTTTTCCTAAATTAGGAAATTAATTATTTAATAGAGACATGGAAAAGTTTTATTTTATTAAATATTATCTGGGCCTTTTTTCCATCAAATGAATAATTAAAAAGTAAAGAAATATTAGGATATAAGTAAATAATTAGGTAGAGTGTTCATTTCCATAGTTATTTTTTTAATTCAATTAATAACCAATAAATAAATTTTATCACTCAGGACAAATAGTGAACCGTTGGCTTTTTGACCAGAGAGCTTTATTTAAGGTGCGGGTCTCGGAGTGCTAATTTTGGAAGATTCCAGCGGCCACAATTTTGAAGCCAATCGACCTCAAATTTTTTTTAAATTAGAGCTATTTAAAATATCTACAACTTATAGAAGCCCTTTTTTTGATTTTCGAAAAAATAAATATTTTTTTTTAGATTAATCGCATTAAATAAAAGATATTTTAAAAAAATTCGCTCTATATCTTATAAATAATTAAATTAGTAATCATTGTGTTAAAAAATAATTAATTTTTTAACCTTAATTAATTAGCTGGAATCTTTCAAATAAACTGGAATAAATCCCTTGTTTTCCTATGGGAAAAACTAACGCCATCTCTTGCCGCCTAGAGTAACTCGGTACTGAATCTTCTTCTAACGGCTTTTCGAGACGCGCACCTTAAAAAATTTATTTATTTTATTCATTGTCACAACTTTCGATTACCGAAGTTAAGAGAAAGTTGTGTGCTGTGCGACCAGTCACACCAGATTTTTTTAAAATTATTTCTTTCACTTTTCATCTCCAATATTATAAAAAGAAGTCACTAAATAGCACGTTGATTCCTAATTATAAAAGTTGAACAGCGTCCATTTGTTTCATTAAGAAAAAAATCATTAATGAAGTCTTCATTTCGTTTGCACACCTTTCAACAATCAAAGACTAATTGATGAAATTTTCTGCAAAAAAAAAAAAAAAAAAACAAATGAGATTTATATTCTTTCTATTAATTCTAATTTTATCTTATATTCTACTCGTTAAAATTTTATACTTCGTCTTGAAAAATTGTCAAAATGGATAGATCTCCTTCATCGGACTTGAGTAGGTGACTCTTTCGGCTTTACTGACGAGCTGGTTGCATAGCGCGCCTTCCTCTATTTTATTACTTTCTCTTACCTATATATGTAATATATAGATAGTATTGCGATTGTGTCAAAAATTCGATGTCGAAGTTTTGTTCGATATACATGTTTTGAGGTACCCCGAGTCCAAAAAATTGGTTTGGCTGTGCGTAACGATTTTAAGCATAAAGGAATTGAGCTACGGGATTTAAATTTTATATTTAAGTTAGTTACTCTCCCGAACATTCAAAATAAGCTTTTGAACAAAATCGGCCAAAAAGTACTAGTACTTTACTACTACTTTTTCAGTTTTTTTCGAATTTCTCAAAATCGGCTTTGATTAAAATTCAAAAATCAATTATTTTTTATAAAGTCTTTAACAAGTATATTAGTAAAATTTTTCGTGAAAATTGTTTGAAGTACACTTTACTGTTGTACTTTCAGTTTATTTCGATTTTCTCAAAATTGGATCTAACGATTTTGATTAAAATTCATAAAATCAATTACGTTTTAGATCCTGTTTAAAATTTTTATTCTCATTTTGTTCTGAAAATTGTTTTGAAGGAGTCAGTGGCGGATCCAGATGAGTTTCTTGGGGGGGGGGAGATCTGGTGTGGCTAGTAGAACAGCAGACATTTTTTTCTTATAATTGTAATTTAAAGGTGCATTCTGTAGTTGTTTAGAAGAATATATATACAAATCAAATTTTGAATTATTGGTTTTAAAAATTTTATATTAAAAATACAATTTTTTCCCCAAAAAATATTTTTCTCAAATCTCAGGGGGGGTAATCACCCCCCCCCTTTACCCCTCCCCCCTTGTATCCGCCCTTGGAAAGAGTCCTCCTTTGGAACTTTTTACACATTTTAAAAATTTTTTCCAATTTTCTTATGAAATTTTATATTTATTTACCATTACATATAAAATATCCAAATAGGGGTTTAAAATTTTTTAAAAATAACTATTGTACCGGTATATTGAAGCAGTCAATATTTAAAACGCAAGTTTGGAACTAAAGTGCTGTGAGAAACTAAATATACTTGTATCTCCAGACAAAAAACCTGGTGTGACAAGCGCAGTACACAACTTTTGACTACCGAAGGAAAGAGAAAGTTATGGGCTGTGTCAATCACACCAGAATTTTCTTTATTATTTAAAAAAAATATTATTATAATTATATTTCGAATTAATTCCCGAACTTAAAGCCCTGAAGCTGTCTTGGGAATTAATAAACGAATATTTACCCACCCATAAAACAATCAGAAGACGATTTTCTTGTTGCTATGTAGAGTCAAGGATTCTCATGCAACTGGTTTCTTCCCATCGAGTTTATTTATTTATATCATCACTCACCTCGCTTTGAAAATGATCCATATTCATTTCCGTTAGATTAATATTGCACTTTCATAATCTGAAGCCCACGCTCCTCTAATGCTATTTCTAACGTCACACTAATTATGGCGTAGAAATGATAAATCGCAAGCTCAATTAGATGAATTTTTAAAATTTTCAAGTGTCAGTCGTTTTAAATTTATTATTCTTTATTCTTATGTTTAGAACTGGCCGATGTAAATTCGTATTGATTTAATTAATTAGATTAAAATTAGAAAAAAAAAAACATTGTTAAAAAGTTTATCTATTTAAAGAGAAATATCAAAAAAAGCTTTCTTTAATCTAGTGGCGGCAATATGATTTTGTTAAGGTAGGGAGGAGAATTTTGACAGTGACCAAATTTTGGCTCAAGAGGGGAGGGTAATGGAGGTAATAATTTATTATACTGTATTTTAGTTCCGAATTCAAATTAGTTTTAATATAAAACTTTTGTTTGATTAAAATTATAATCTAAATATTTTTTTTTTGGTCCAAAGGAAAGGGGAGGGGGTTCTGGGACTATTAGTGACTAGAAATAACATACATTCTGCATAATATATACCTGGGCCTCTAGATTTTTGAATTAATTAAAAATAATAATAATAATAATATTTTTTGTGTCGAGATATATTTAGTTTCCGGCAGTATGGTACGGTACAATCGAGAGGTGTCCAATTTATAAACATGGGAATATATTAATATTTTGTTACCATGGCAACCATTTCTCCTATCTTTCCTATGAACTACAAGAGTAAAGTGGTCTTCATAAGTTTTGAATGGCAAAATGAGAATATACATTTTAAAAAGCATCTAAATAAATCAATTAATTTTTGAATTTTAAACAAAATCATTGAAGCGAATTTTTAGGAAATCAGAAAAAAAACTGAAAAACTACATCAGTAAAGTACTAGTACTTTTTGACCGATTTTGATCCAAAGTTTATTTTCAAGTCCTAGGTAGGTGTCTAACTTAAATATAAAATTTCAACCTCTTAGCTCAATTCCTTCATGATTAAAATTGAACACAGATAGACCATGTCGCGAAAATGCTTTTTTGGATTCAAGGGACCTCAAAACGTGTATATCCTTTAAAATCTCGACATCGAATTTTTGACATGAATCCAATACTTTCTCTATATGTAATTAACATACATATAGGTAAGAGAAAGTAAAAACCAATTATCATTAAAAAAATACTTCAAATTTAATAGTAATAAAAAAAAAGTACAGATATAAAAATAAAAAAAAATATGACGGATACAAAATATTTTATGATAAAAACCCAAAGATATTTTATTGGAATTTTGAAAACTTTAGATTATTTATAGACTATAATTTTATTTAAGATTAAAATAATATAAGTAAAGGTGAAGGGGGGGGAGGGAATAGAGAGACGTCTTCTGGCGTGACTTCATTTTAAAAGCCAGCAGATAAGAGTTGATAATAAAAAGAATAGCCTGATGCCGAGAGATGTGTCTGTCCATCTCCGTGTCTTATGATCCTCACTTCCCCAAGTCGTAAATAAATTCCGAGTTGCTGGCTGACTGACGTCGTTAACCTGCTTTCCAGAGAAGAGCTCTCTTTTAATTTAAGCTCACTCACTTGTTCTTCTTCAAGATTCTTATGTCTCTTTTAAAAATATTAAATCAAACAAAAAAAAGAGCTGTTGGAAAATTTGTTTTTCTTTTACTAAATTAAAATTTCTACTTTCAGTAGGTGGGAGGGAGGAGATAGCTTTTGAACGATTCGGGGGATTACCCTAAAATTTTAAAAATATAAAATATTTATAATTTCTAAAAGAATTTGAGATTATTTAACTAAATTTATCTATTTTTATTTTCTCTTACCTCTATATATGTTAATATATAGAGAGGAAAAGTATTGGATTCATGTCAAAAATTCCATGTCGAGATTGATTTTCTCCACATGGTCTGACTGTGTTTGTGTCTGTCTGGGTTCAATTTAAAGCATGAAGGAATTGAGCTAGGAGGTTGAAATTTTATATTTAATTTAGGTACCTTCCTGAGGCGTGAAAATAAGTTTTTAATCGAAATCGGCCAAAGAGTACTAGTACTTTACTGATGCACTTTTTCAGTTTTTTTCGATTTTCTCAAAATTCGCTCTAACGATTTTGATTAAAATTCAAAAATCAATTATTTTTTAGATGCTATTAAAAATGTATATTCTCATTTTTCCATTGAAATATTTTGAAGACCACTTTACAAACAAATTATTTAAGTATTTTTTTCAATTTGAAGTGAAATTTTTATACAAAAAAAAAAAAAAAAAAAAAAATACTTTTTTTTTCCAAATTCGCGAATTTTTACTTTAAAAATATCACTTTATAATATTGTATAATAAAAAAAGAGTTTTCAAAATTTTTAAGTTCACTCCTTTAAAATCTACTAATTTTAATTTTTTTTTTTTTTTTTTTTTTTTAAACATTCACACTTTTTTCTCATTCACACTCACACTCACACACACATTCACACAGTCTTTTCGGCAACTGAGGCCATTTAAGACTTTAGACGATAACCGTTGTAATATATATTATCTATTATGGGTTCAGGCATTTCTATTTAAGCCATCTGGTATCCAAATGGCTTAAATAAAATCATCGGACTGCCTGGGTCCGAACCCGCGACGTTTGGTATAGGAGGTAGGCACGCTACCTACTACGCCACACCCGGGGGATAATTTTAATTTTATTTCTTTTCTGAAATTCAATAAAAAATATTTTTTTTTTATTAAATCTTAATTGGAGGTGAGAAATTAAAAAAAAAACAACAATTTCTCGCTGATTGTTCTACTAAATTAAAGCATTGCAGTAATATTCTTTTTATTACATAAATGAATCGCATTCCATCTAACGTTAAGATTTTATTAAAATAAATTTATGACGATTTCATCTTATATTAAAGAGAGGCTCTTATTTGAACGTCTTTCAACATCCGGCGCAGGTTTTATATGTCCTTAGGCTTATTTATCTGTTGGTGAAGCTCGTTCTTTTCTATATTTAAAAGTGAGTTTAGTAAATAAATTTCGAAATGAGTGAGTTTAAATAACAAGAGCAGACAACGTACCGAAATATCGATTCCATTTAAATAATAAGATTTTTTAATTTTTTATATCCATGATGACGGATAAATATATTTTTTTGGAGAAAAATATGTATAGACTTAATAATAAATTCGGTCCCTACTTATTTTTATTTTTTAGTATTTTGTTGATTTTGTGAAATATAATTTAAAGAAATATATTTCAGTGGGCTAATAACATTTTTATATCAAAACCTAAAAATATGGATATAATAGGTCCAGAGAAGTTGAGCGTCTCAAATAAAAATAAGATATTTTTTGAAAGTTAATTTAAAATAATAATAGGCCTATTCAATAATCTCCCTTATTTTTGTCCTTAATCTGTATTTTTGAAAGAGCTTTAGGCACTTTAGCAAACAGACTTGACGATTTGGACGTGTATCTTACACTACACAAAAACACTTTTAGACACCTTAGTTAGTTCAGCACTTCACTACATAGAAATAAAAAAGTATTTTATTAACAAAAGATTTTCTTTTATTTTCCAGCTCTAAAAACTCCTCCAGCGTTCCACGAGCAACGCCAGAAATTAGAACGCGCCAAAATGGGCGATTTACTCAAAGCGAAGATCCAACAAAGACCTGATCGCCAAGAACTCGTGAGACAACATATCTTGGAAGGTGAGACTTTATGTTATTATTATTTGTACTAGTTATTCTGTTTTTTTTTCTTCCTCTCTTACAAATACATTTATCTATCTACCATTAACTGATTCAACGATTGTGCTTTCTTTCAGCCGATATGGGTCATGTGGATCCTTCGCTAGCGGAACGTCAAAGGATGCTCAAAAAAGCTAGATTGGCAGATTCGCTCAATGACCAGCTTTCACATAGGCCTGGACCTTTAGAACTGATCAAAAAGAATATCCTACACACTGAAGAGCCAATCGAGCGGCTCGTTAAAGAGGGCGCAATTCCCTTTAAGGCCACATGTGAAGGGCAATTAACTAAACCACAGCATCCTAACCAATATATCACCTTCGAGGAAGACTCACAGAGTTCAGAAGGTGGCGCTCAATCCCCCCGTCGGTGAGCACCTCAACGCCTGTTAGTAATGCCTTAACAACGACCACCACAAACGCTGCTGCTGCTGCAGCTGCAGATGTTCTTGAAGCAGCAGCAGCTTCTGCAGGAATCGTCACCGTCGCTCTGACGATCCCTACTTCTGGTGGTGCTGTCGTCGTCACTTCCCCAGCTACCTTTCAGGTAAATAAATACCAACATAAATTATAATAAACTAAGAAAAATATGAATTTAAATTCTCTTTTTTTACAGGCACAAAGCCAAGCTGATCCGGTTGGACAGCAACAAACAACGGTTACACCTGCAACGACTGTAACGTTTGCCGAACTGTGCAATAGTGTAGCGGCGGCTGCAGCAAGTCTTCCCGCCCCTACCACCTCCAGTGTAACAGCAAATACAACTTTGCCTACAATCGTACCTCTTGCTCCTGCTCCTTCTCCTCTTAGTCTAGGTTCTAGCACATCTAGTTTATCCCCTCTTAGTTCCGTGGCATCACCAACACCCTCTCCTGTTGGCACTGCCGCTGCAGCAGCAGCAGCCGCCGCAGCCGCTGCTGCTGCTGCCGCCGCACATCAGCAACAACAGCATCGAACTGATGCTCCTGGAAAGGATAAAAATCGAAAAAAATCGAAATCGAAAACACAGCCGAAAACAAGAACAATCAAATTCCATGAATATAAAGGACCACCAAACGCTCATAAAACCCAAACTGTATCATCTACTCCTGTGGAAACTTCATATGAACTTCTTTTACAACAGCAACAACTTTTTCTTCAATGGCAACTGGAGTGGCAACATAAGGTAAAAAAAATATTGAATTATATATATGTTTTCGAGAGAATTCTAATATATTTTTTTCTAATATTCTATTTTTTTCTGAAGTATCCACAGATTATTTTGCCTGCTGCACAAAAACCACCATTGCCAAACTCTACTGTTACTTCCAGTGGAAACTCTTCAGGAACTGATGTTACTTCAGCTCTTTCAGCTGGTCTTATAACAGTAACATCACCACCCCCACCCCCTCCACCTCCTCCACAACCTCCACAAACCACTGTCCAACAAGTAACAACAGTAACAGTACAGCAACAGCCTCCATCGCAGCAAACTAATCAGGAACAACCCGCGATCTCGGTTCAACAAGTCTCATCAACACAAACAAGCACACCTGTTCCGAGAATTCTTGGAAAATTAGAAGATATGAAAGGTATATTTTTTTACAAGTTTTTCTATTATTCTTTAATTACTAATAATTCTATCTTTTTCTAAATTACAGTGAGCGACCTAAAGGCTGAATTAAAACGTCGAAATTTACCAGTATCAGGTTCTAAACCTCAATTAATCGAGCGATTGAAACCATTTATATCAGACCAACTTCAGCAACCTGCCACACCAGCTACTCCTCTGCAAACAGATGCTAGTCAAGGACCTGCCTCTGTCATGAGCGAGGAGTCTCTTTCTGGTAGTTATCTATTTCCTCCTTTCTTTTCTTAACATTAAACTTTATCATAAATCAAATGATAAAATAATGTAAGTGATTATTACAAATTTGTCAAACATTTATTTTTCTTGTAGGTGGCTCTGCAACAACCGATGATGATTTGGCCAGCATGGGCAATATGTCGCCGGTGTCTCTTCATCAAATGTCTCCTGCTGGGTCTCCTCAAGAGAATCGAGTTCTCGTGAATTCTACTTTGAATTCTGACTCACCTCAAGATATGGATACCAGCGAGAATCATTCCGCACCTGCTTCACCACACTCGGAAGAAGATCGTATTCGCGACCAGGAACGCAAAATCAAAGAATTAGAACGCGAATTGCATCGTTCGCAATTACAATTACAACAATTTATCGGGAATAAAAATCAAAAATTGAAAACTTTAGTAATTGAGAATAGTAATAATAACAATAATCAAAAAACATCACAGAAACAAGCGTTGCAACAACATTTACAAAATAAACGTCATCAACAACAAATTCAAGCACAATTACAACAATTGCATCAAATGCAACAACAACAATTACAAAGACAACATCAGGCGTTCCAAGAACAACAAAAGCAGCAAGAACAACAACAACAGCTTCAATTACAAATTAAACAACCGGTAAATAATTGAATATTTTACTATTATAAAAGGGTTGTGAAGTTTAATTTTTTAATTTGAAATTTGTTATCTCAAAAAAGTAAGTAGGAAAATATATTAAATTATTTATTAGTAGATTACTTTTAAAATCAAATAGCTATATAGTAGTTGATTTCATTTGGCTTCAGGATAAATTTCTCTTTTTTTTTAAATTCATTAATAAATTTTTTAATTGATATAATTCAGTAGCATGTTTTTGTAATTTAAATACTTTGTTAGATTTTTTTTTCCTCTCATAAATAATAAATTATTCAAATTAATAAGAGATGAGGTGTGAAATAAAGCAGAGCATCGCTCATGGTCAGTTTGATTAAAAAATCTTTTGAATTCAGCTTACTCTGTCTACTCGACTTTAAATTTTTTAATTCATTTAATGATATTTTTAGTTTTAAAAAAAGGTATATTATTAGAATCTTTATGAGTATGTAAAAATGATTTTCAAATCTCAGTTAATAATAAAATTGTTAATTAGATTTTTAGGTATCACATAATTATTTTTATTTATTTCAAGCCTTGAAATTAATTTGCATTTTATTTTTTTTTTTGTAGAGTTCTATTGCCAAGGCAAGTTTGGCAGCCTTCCTACAAAGCCAGAGTCTTCAACAGCAGCAACAACAGACAAATTGTAACAATAATAACAATAATGTTAATAATAAAAATGCCAATAACAATAATAGAAAGAATGGCACAGTGAAAGGAATTGTTATTGGCCAGCAACAGGCGACTGCGTTTTTGTTAAACCAAATGAATCTTCAAAAACAAAAAGCTCTCAATGCGACTGGTGATAATAGCAACAGCAATACTATTCAGCAAAGGTATTTATTTTTAAAGCTTCATATTTTAACTAGTAATTCAAATGATAAATTTTTTTTAGTAGACTAATTATTTATTTATTTTGTACTAGTGGAACTTGGTACACGTACAACATTCACATGAAATGTTTCGCGTCAAACCTTTTTACCTTCTTCTGAATCAGGATGCCTTAACAACTGATCAATGTTCATGTTATTTAATGAAGACGGGTAAAAATGTTTAACTCGAAACGTCTCATGCGGATACTGTAGTGCGCTGGCTTGTGTCGATCCATAACCATGACCATAATGTTACCTATCCCCGGATTGTATTAATGAAAAAATACTAATTGATGAAAATACAAAACGATTTCTTATAATATACTGGAGGACAAAATTAAGAGATGGAAAGCATTTTCACACATGGAAGAGTGGGAAGGTATTCCACAAGCACTCCTAAACTCTCTTCTTAACAGCATGCATACTCGTTGTGCATGCTGTCTATCTGTCAGAGGCGACCACACACCTTACTAGAGGCAAACCGCACCGTGCGTGTAGCCTCACTTTCACTGCCTTCTTTTATCATGAATTTCAGACCATATCGGGCTATTGGCCATAACTCTTGCCAATGAATTTCACTTTCATTGTTGTTTTGCACACTTCATTGTCATTAAATAAGATTTTCAAATTTTATTTCTTTGTATTCAGTATTTCTCGAGATATTTAGAAAATTACTCCATCTCTTAATTTTGACCACCAGTGTATATATATATATATAGGAAATTCATGATGCAATGAGAGGAATAAAAAATTCTTAAATCACTTTTGAATTGTTACTGGAGAGAAATTGGGCCCTCGGATATATGGTTTATATTTTGTGAATCAAGTCCAGTAATAAAATTTAAAATTATTTTTTATAACTTTTTTTTGAGACAATGTATTTGGTGTTGGAGGGCTGAAAATTTTTTTTTGAAGAATGTATCGTAGACAGACTTTAAAAAAAGAAATATATGTATAATTTTAATAAAAAATTCTAAAGAATTTTATATTAGTTTAGCCCAAATTTAACTAGTTTTATTTTATGGTAGTTTCAGATGACGATTTAAGCCGAAACATTGTCAGTCTGTCAATGCAACATTTTTCAATAATAAACTTTTTTTACTTTCTCTTACCTGTATATTGTTAATAATATAGAATAATAGAGAGTATTGGATTCATGTCAAAAATTCGATGTCGAGATTTTGATGGATATACACGTTTTGAGGTCCCCTGAATCCAAAAAAGTGGTTTTCGCGACATGGTCTGTCTGTGTGTCTGTCTGTCTGTCTCTGTGTGTGCGACCATCACACCAGATTTTTTATAAAAACAACACCAATTGCATTATTCTAAAAAAAAATCCAAAAAAATAATTATAAATTTTATTATGGTCTTTATATTTTTTTGCTAAAAACAAACACTCGATGTGCTAAAGATGTCGAAACATCGCGATTTTGTTCCTCTCATTCCTCTTTGGCTGAATACCAATGTATTTTCTCAACTCTTCTAATTATACTTTTTAAAAAACTTTGTAATAGAGTCCGTTATACCAGTAAAAATAATTAACGTGCCTTCATAATTTCGGGTTCTCTGTTGAAGTATGATTCTTAAAAGTCCTCTTTTATCTCTGTCTTATTATTTTATTTTAATTATTTATTTTTGGCCCCCATTAGGGCAGATAATAGTAA
The DNA here is from genome assembly GCA_023213315.1 of Euborellia annulipes. NCBI lineage: Eukaryota > Metazoa > Arthropoda > Insecta > Dermaptera > Anisolabididae > Euborellia > Euborellia annulipes. Next base: position 18,947 of record JAKCPI010022663.1, on the reverse strand, counting down.
TGAGTTATTATTTTTCCATCTCTATTCTTGGCTTATTAAAAAAACCACACAGATTATTATTTTTTCTAATATCTCTTTTTATTCTAGGACAACTTCACTGCCCAACTTTTTCGGATATCTGCCAGCTGCCACCGCAACTTTGACAACTCAAGTACAGGAGGTGAAAGAGGAGAAACCCGTAGTGACCAGGGCGTCTACTGAAACTTATCTTACCATCACAACAGCACCCGCAAAACCGCCTCCACCTCAATACGAGGAAGCCACCAAACTACTTAAAGTCAAACAGGTATTTATTTATTTTATTAAATTTTTGAATTTTATAAATATATTTAAAAAAAAGGATTTTGCATTCATTTTGCTTATTCATTCAATCTTTAATTTAAACAATTAGTAAACTTTTTTAAATCAGATTTTAACTAGGTAGAGCTTTGATTGAAAAAGATGGAATTTTTTTTTAAATCAAAGCTCAATAGACAGTGAATTAGCCAATATATTGTTTTCCCCCTGGACTCGAAACAGGGCCACAATTTTTGGCTAATTATAAACACAAACAAACTCATCCCGCAAATTGCTATCTTAATAAGATTTTAGTTTTTCTTTTTATATCTAGATAAATATTAGAAAATTAATAGGGTCCGACCAAAACAAGATTTTCAGCCGAAACCGAGTTCAATCTTAGTTTCGGCCGAAACCGAAACTTGTATTTCTTATACAAAATTCATATGATTTTATTTTTTATTTTTTTTTTATTTTTTACTTTTCCCTCTTGCGAAAATCATTTTTTTTTTGTGTGCTAGTCTAATCCCATCTTTTCAAACTCAGGTCCCGCCTGGTTTTTGACCGAAACTGTACACCGAAACTTCGGTTGCTTCCTAGAAATTAATTTAAAAAAATATATATATATAAATCTTGCAGAAATATAATTCAAATAACTGCATTTTTTATTAGTAATTAGTATTTTTAACAAATTGAAAAAAAAAAATTGCCCCCCCCCCCGGCCTTTTATTCTAATAATTCATTGTTGAGATATACATTATAGATATATATTAGGAATTAGGTTGAAAACGAAATAGAAGAATTCAAAAGAGGAAAAAATTAAGATTTATTATTTTGAGCGGTTATCTTGAAAATGGAGAGGTTCTAGCAGAAGGAAAATGATTGAAGAATTAAATCTTTTTCGATTTGTTGGATTCTACTTTTAGGACAGAGTTTTTCAAACCATTTTTTTATTCGCACCCTTTATCCCACTTTTTTTTTGACTGTCTTCGTGCCTCCTTAAACAGTGGTTGAAAATCTTTGGTTTAATTGTACTCTTCAACAGGAAGAACAAGTGTTTTTCAAAAGAAAATTCAATTTCATTAGTGAATTATTTTGAATGAAACTTTTAGTGCGTTCAACAACGATAAACGAAAAATTTATTATTTTGAGCGGTTATTAAATTCATAGTTTTTTTTTTTTTTTTAATCTATGAACACATTACCTTCCGCTTCTGATTTCTTCTGAAAAAAAAGCTTTAAGGATTTAAGCAACTTCCGCCCTCACCTGGATATTAATTTATTAGAAGATTTCTCGGTCTTTAATTGTCAGTGAAAAAAAATTAGATTTTCATTTGAAATTCCTATTATAAATAAGGAAGAATTAGAAAAAGTGTTAATACAATAATTTTCTTCTAGGAGGCTCCTTCACCTCCCAATGCATCTGAGAACAATTCTCCAAAAGTTCGGCAGAAAAATGTTAAAAGCCAGATCGTTGACGATGTACTTGAGATACTCATAAAAAACGGCGAGTTGCCTCCATCTGCTGCGCAAGACCCGGCTACGCCAACAACCCCCGGTCAAACTCTTCCTCATGGTCTGATTTTCGCGACGACGACTTCATCCACCTCATCCGGGACGGAGTCAGCGGCGGCACCTCCGCCGCCACCCCCACCCCCACCTCCACCGTTGCCTCAGACGACTTTTGCAATCACGTTACCCACTGCCATCACATTAACCTCTGCACCGTCTACCAACGACAACGACTCCTCATTTCAGATGCAATTCTCTGGTAACAGTCTTGATTTCATTCTGGATACAAACACAGCCGTCGATGGCCAGAACGTTGATCCCTTATCCGATCATCGACGTATCGATCTCAAAGAACTCGGACTTGATCTCGAAACAATGGATTTCAGTCAATTAGAGTGCGATAATCAGGTGATGGATATGGATATCGGCGCAAGTGTCAGTAACGAGGATCTCCCCTCGACAAGTAGCGCGGCCGATAAACCGGAATCTCCTTTACCCTGTGAATTTATGGACATCGGTGAGATGCCAATGGATATGGACGATCAGGAATGGCTCGATTCATTTTTACCAAACGAACCTCCTGTTACGTCAATATCCACACCCCCACCGTCTTTTTCGGACGCCCCTAACGGAGAGTATAGTTTTAACACCAGCTCTGGTACTGATCTAGATTCCTATGATCCGTTATTATCCAATTCGCAAGATCCATTCGATCTTTTTAATATAGGAGATTCGGAGTTCAAAATTGCCGGCGATTTGAGCACCGGTCTTGTCTGGGACAAATTAGATTTTGCTACTTAACAAAAACAACATCCACGTCAAATAAACATTCGTGTGTGCGTGTGATTTATAATTACTATTATTAACAATAACTATTGTTATATTTTAAACTCAACTCCTGACTGATGATAAAAATGATGCAGAGACATCAACACAGTGCCTTAATAAAAGTGTTTAAAAAAATAATAAGTGCGGGGCTGGAACATCATAGATGTTCTATTATCTGAATTTGATAAAAACATTTTTAAAGTTCAGATTATTCTAGTGGTTTTATAAATTAAACTATAAAAAAAAATCCTCGTATATTAAAAAAAAAAAAAAACATCGAATTTTGCTGAACGTACTTAAAAGGAAAATTTACACTTTTTCAACTAAAAAGTAAAAATAATAATAATAATAATTAATAATAAATAATAATCTTTAATAATAGAATTAATTTTAATCAACCATCCAATTTTTAGATGATGATGAAAATGCTTTTTTTTTTTCTACGAGTGAGTGATTTTTTTTTTTTTATATATATAATAAAAATTTGTGATCTTTGATGCTTCCTTCGCTCTCTCTATTTCTCTCTAGTTTATCAATATTTCATCAAGTAAAAAAAAAAAATTTTTTCTTAGACGGAAATTGATGGTCAGCTTTGCTTTCTGACGATCTAATTCCGATCATTTCTTGGTATGTTACAAATTTATTTTTTTTTTAACCCTCTCTTCTCTTCTTTGAATTCAAATAAGTTTCGCTTATTTGTATATTCAAAATTCTTTCTTTTTAATTACTTGATGATATAAAAAAAAAAAAAAAACTGGCCTATTGAGCTTTAAAAAAAAATAAATTCGCTAGAGAGAATTAATTTCAAAATATGCTTCCAAGCAGTTCCTTATCTTATCGAAATCTCTCGTGAACTTGAATGAACTCTGGCTCGTAATAAATTGTACAATAAAAAAAATAAATTTTATATTTTTATAAATATCTATAAATATATTTAATACAAATTAGTTAACTAATTTTAACGTTTTTTAGTTTTTTTTTTAAATTTTGTAGTCTATAGAGTCAGAGTTTATTTTAGTTTTTTTGCTTCTAGTACTTAGAGAGAGTCAATTTCGTGCTCATTTACTTTTTTTTCTATTTTTATTAAATCGTTAGTCTTTCATTAAACCGCAATTGTTATCTATTTTAAGTATTTAGGCACGAAAATGATTTCTTTCTTTATTATTAAGAATCTAAGAGATGCTTCCAAATGTATTATTACGTATAAGCTAACATAACTGGCATGTAAGTTTGCGTGGTTGAATTTTATAAAATTTAGTCGCCCCCAAATACAACTCACACAAGAGGAATTTAATCATCTTTTAATAATCATTATGATATTTAAAAAAAAGAAAAGTCGACATTCTTGCCTCTGTTTGGAGAAATGGGGTTTGTACTAGCAGGTATTAACAAATTTTGTCCCAAACAGCTTGCAATATTGCAAATCTTGCACAATAATGACAATATTGCAAGCTGTCTGGATATTAAACCTTAGAGGGAATATTGCAGCAACATTCCTATGTTCGCATTTTAGTAACTTGTTGGAATATTGCGGCAATATTGTCAATATTGTGCAGATTTGCAAATAATGGCAATATTGCAATGGAACATTGAAGTATGAATATTACAGCAATATTGAGGCAATATTTCAGTGTCAGGATTGAAGCGTGAATATTGCTGCACTGTTTTTGCAATATTGACTGCAATTTTTAATATTGCAATGTAATATTGCAGCAATATCGAGGCAGTGTCAACATTGAAGTGTGAATATTGCTGCACTGTTCTTGCAATATTGACTGTTTGATATTGCAATGTAAGATTCCTGCAACTTTGCTGCAATATTCCAGGGCTGTCTGCATGGGTATTAAACCTTGCAGGAAATATTGCAGCAACATTGCTGCAGGAGGCTCATGGCTAATCGGATAAGCTGTGGATTACGAATCTAGAGTTGCTAGAGCACAGGTTCAAATCCCATTTGACGTGAAAATTTTCAAACAGTGCCAATGTCTCCTCCGTCTCTCTAATTGGAGTTAATTTCTGTTGAGAGATGAGAAAAAATAAAAAAAATAAAATAAAATAATAATACTTATGTCTGCCTCTTTGTAGCTTGCAAGAATATTGCTTCAATGTTGCTGCAATATTCCCTGTAAGGTTTAATACCCAGACATTTTGGAATATTGCGCTGCAATACAAGAAGTAGATTTTATTTGTTTATACTTGCTGAATAAACCCAACTATTTTGCGACTTCGAAAAAAAAATACACTTTAAAAGTTTGAGAACCAAGTTGTGCTTTTACAAAATAAAAAAAAAATGCTCAATGTATCATATATATATATATAAACAAAAAAAAAAAATCCTTTTTTAAATGTCCTTTTTTTTCAAATGTTTTCACAATTAATTAGATAGATAATAATGTTTGTAAAATGTTTAGAATTTATAAAAAACAAAAATATTGAGCGACAAGTTCTTTAAAAAAAAAAAATAATAATTCAAAATTTATTAACATTATTATTATTATGTAGTTTTTGGTGTTCCGTTTTAATTTTTTTTTTTGGCCACCCAGAAAAAAATTTTATTTTTTAAGTTTTAATTAATTTAAGATGATGTTGTGGTGCTTTACTTTATTTTCTTTTTTTCTCATTCTTTGTAAATTTGTCTTTAATTTTTTTAGTGACATTCCAATTTTTTTGCTTATGTAGGCACAACCTGCTTAAATATTAATTTAATTTTGCCATTTATTTTTTTTTTGTACTTGAACAACCTGATTACCATTTTGCTCGGCTAAAAGCTTAGCAATTTCGGACCAGAAATAAATAAGAGCGTTTTTTGTGCTTCTTAAAAATTAAAAAAAAAAATTCTTCAATTCGTTTACAAATTTTTATTAAGAGAAATATAAATACATTCCAAAAGACCAAGAGAGATAAATATTAATTCCTTATTTATAATTGTAAATTTATTAATGAATATATTATTTTAAAACAAATTTAATTAAATATTCCACTCTCTACTGTCTATCTATTTTTTTACAACATCGAGAAGAGAATGAATAGACTTTAAAGCTCAAACGAAACCATTTTATGGTCATCAGGTTGATCAAAAAAACAAAAAATAAATAAATCTATATATATATATATAAAAAAAGTGTTTTGTCCGCAACCAGATGCTTTGGCATTTGTCATATATATTATTCAAAAAATGAAAAAAAAAAAAAAAAAAAAAAAACAAAGACAAATGTAAATTCTTCTTCCCGAAATATTGTATCATATCTAAAAATACGGTTCCATATAATTAGAGAAGTTCGGATTTTTATACAATAAAAAGCACAAATTTTAATAAACAATATTAATGAATAGAAAAAAAAAGTATATTAAAAATATATAAAATTCGACGTCTCAATAAAGGTGTAGAAATAAATAAATTTCAAATTTCCATGTGTTTTGGATTCATTATTTGTTTTAACTTAAGTATTTCTTATGTTATTACAAATTGTTATCAGGGGCGTATATAGAATTTTTTCGGAGGGCCCGAACTTATTTTTAAATATCCTCCATACACAAAAAATAATTTTAAAATACCTGAGCCGAGAAGGGCCCGGACCTTCTCAAAGATAAAAGTTTTACTGAAAAATACTGTATATTTATTATTTTTTATTACCTTTATTTTCTCAAAAAAATATATAGAAATTGGTCATAAAAATATAGAAATTGGCCATATACCCGTTTATATATAATTAAAACTTCAAAAACTTTTTGGCGAAAAATAATTATTAATAAATTTAAAATAAAAGATAAATCCTCATTTTATTTCGCATTTTTTTATTTCCAAATATACAAAATTTCTTTGGGATATTTCGGCCGCATCACACAGCCATTCTCAGCCAAGACTAAAAAAAATACATTAAAAGGAGCAAAGTTAAATGATAATACAAAATACGAAATATCCCAAAGAAATTTTGTATATTTGGAAATAAAAAGTTCGAAATAAAATCAGGATTTATCTTTTACTTTAAATTTATATGTATATATATATAAATATATATAATAAAAATATAGAAATTGGCCATATACCAGTATATATATAGATTTGAAAAATTTCGGAGGTCCCCTCGGCCCCTACCCCCTTATATACGCCCCTGATTGTTAGTACGATATATCGATAATAACAAACAATTCAGATATTTCTCACTAACTAAATGTTAAATTATAAATACGCCAATTGCTAGGAAATTTGAAATTTATTTAATCTACTACCTTTAATAAATACTTTATTAGAGTTCAATATTTGAACTCGATGATATATTTAAAAGATAAAAAATAAAATACAATTTTATTTTTTATTAAGAAACTTAAGATCAGGCCGACCAGCGTATTTTAATAGCTATGATCAAGGCCTGTAAAATTATATATATACAATTAATATTTGTGTATTTATTAACTCCACGGATCTGCAAATTTCTTACTCAGCATGCCCTATCTCTGAGCCTCAGCATCTCACTCGGGTATTTGAGTTTTACTAAATCTATTCATCACGAATTGGCAAATTTCTCCCCTTATTTTATGGTATGGAACTCAAATAATCGTGTGCCAATGCTTGGGCCGGTGAGCTTTTAAATTTCCACTTTGGTATTCATTAATTTTTTTTGAAAGAAAATCCCAATTTGTCTTCCACGACAATCTTACTTCATGGAAACGTAATTTTATTTCTTTTTTTTCTTCTCTTTTAATTTGGATGTCTCTCTCTCTCTCATTTTTTTTCTCTCTTAATTTATTCCTTTTATAAACCACCAACGTCATCTTTATGATAAGTGTGGATGTTAAATGGACATTCGAAAACATCGGAGTTTGTGATAAAAAAGACCTTAAAAAAAAGGACAATAGGCCTAAACCAAAGATGATTAAAAAAAAAAAATCAATAATTTACTATTATTTCGGTTCAATAATTGATCAATTCTACTTAATAAAAAAGTCTTTTAAATAAAAGACTTGAAAGGCAGTTGAAATTCCTCCCCTCTGCGATCATTCCAACTTCTTTGACTCTGAAAAAAAAAATAAAAACCAAATTTTTTTTACGATTCATTGTACCAAATTAATTTTTTTCCGCTTTGCCTTTGGCGTGTATTCTTCTACTTTAATATATACGCTGTTTTTATTAAGTTGATGAACCGATTTGATAGTTTTCCAGCTTTCACATTCATATTATCCAAGAGTTTATACACCATCCCTGGTGGCTCAATGGTTAAGCGTGAAACTCGTACCATTCCTTATTTTGTCAGATTCTTCGATGAAAAAAAAATTAAAAACAATTCGGTAAAAAAAAAAAAACAATTCAAGCTTGAAATTTTCGAAGAAGAAAACAAAATAAAATAAAAATTAAGAGACGGTGTATAAGCTTCTTCTTAATGAATGTTGTTTATTCACCATCTTTTTGTATTTTCTATATCCAAATCCCAGAAAAAAAAAAAATAATTGTGAAAGCAAGCCTCAACTCCAAAATTTTAATAATCCTCACCTAATGTCTGTCCATTAAAAATTAATCACATTTCTCCCTTTTATGACCATAGATTGGGACCATTAAAAAAAAAAAAGAAAAAACCAAAAAACAAAAAAAAAAATCCTGAATAATTTTTTTTTTTCTCTAGGAATTTTAAATTGTAAATATTTGATTTACAATTGAAAAAACAAAAAATGTCGCAAAATAATAATTTTATGCTTGTAGATGTTATTTACTACAATTTTCCATCAAGATATTATATATTTATAAATGATATTTATATATAAATATGTAATTTATATTCTCTAATGGTTTTTGAGGTTTTTAATTTATGTAGCTCTATTAAAAAAAATGTAAAACCCAAGCATTGATGCTTCATATACATACATATATATTATAATTATTATTATTTATTGTTCACTTTTGCAAATGATGAGTGCCATACTCACCGCTTTTTAAGTTCAAAACTCTCCAAGCTCATTATTTTAATTTATATTTCTATTGAAATCGATTTATTTTCAAAAAAGAAAAAAAAAAATTATATATATATATATTAAATCGTTAGAAATATATTTTACGTGTGATTTGTTTATTTTTCTTTTGTTTTATTTTATTTTTTTTTCTGTTGTACGATTATTGTAAATTAATTGTCTTTATTGTAAATATTAAAATAAACAACAATGTAAAATAATATCGGCCCTTGGGGTGAAAAATGGTTCATTGAATAAAATAAAAATAATTATTTCTTATTTTTTTTTATTTTATAAATATTTTTGGATGTTTTATATTTATATAATCTGTAATTAAGAAGAGGAGGAACATCTGTTATATACTCTAGAAAACAGGCTTCTTTCGGAAATATAAAAAAAAGGAGAGATCAGGGGGATGATTGAAAACTAGAAAAAAATTCCAGGTATATTGTTAAATATTCTCTTATTTTTTCTAACTAATAATAATATAAAACACTTTGCAGGGAAACCCGAGCTGCAATTTTCATATGAACAAGAATTGGAATTGCTGTCTGATAGAAAACTGAAATGAAATTCAACCGTAGATGCCATTTGTAACAAAGATCTGTGAAATTCAAAATCTGGAAACGCTGAGATTTATGTAGCCAGCATTGACTAAGAATATATATTTAAGAAGAAAGAAGAAAAGAATACAATAGATAACTTTTTGAGCACTCAACGACTCCCATCTTTTCTTATACTATACACTAAATAATATTCAAGAAATACTCTAGGTCCTTTCAGGACTAACTAGCAGACTTTTGATACTAAAGGAAAGTTGGATTTATTAGCGAAAAGAAGCTATTTTTTTTTCAAAAGTAATCCGAACCGAATCATCACCATTGTTTCGTTGTGTCGTTGCAATAAATATAGTCCAAGAACTGGCGACAAAAATGGGCAAGAGTTTGCTGAAGGCTAATATTTGCAGAATAGGTTGCATTTTAGTGATGGAAAGATACTCTAGAGTCATCACTTCCAGTACCGGGCCTTTAGCGGGAATAAGCCAGTAAAGTTGCGGGAAGATGGTTTTTCGCAAATATCTCGAAAACTATGCAGCTTTCCAGAAAAATTCATCTAAACAAAAATAATCGAAATTAAATTAAGATTAGCGAAACAAAAAATGAAAAGACTCTTCATTCTGAAAAAAACAAAAATAATCGGAGGAAAGCAAACAGCCTATTATCAATAATTTGTACGAAATAATAAAAATTTAAGAGCTCCCGGGCCTTGTTGTAGCCCCTTGTTAGCAAGCTGGCCATTTGTTCCAAAGGCCTATATATATATACAAAAGGATGTGGCGTGCCAAGTGATATGAATGATAATAGGTGCAGGCTAGGCTTTTGGCAATGAGAAAATAACTTTTTAGTGTTTTCTCCGAATATTTTGAAGGCATTTAATAGCACTTCTTCATCAGCGGCTCACTCTAATGCCACATACAAGTTGAAATTTCGGAGCGAAAAGCCTAAGAGGCAGATCTATACATGATAACCAGCCCTCGCAAGCAATAAGGCCTCTCAGACGTTTCGTTTATATATATATATATATATATAACAAGACTGTGATTTAAAAAGAAATATAGTGTATATATATACTTAATAAATTCAGTCAGATTTCTATCAGCACTGGGGTCATATGAATAAGAGCGAAATTTTACGAGATCTGATCCATCTGAATACATTTTAGAAATAAAAGATCGTTCTAAACAACAACAAAAATTACTAATAAGTGACTGACAAGTAAACTGCAGAGCTACGTAATCTTTTAAAATAGATTCCTTTCTACAAGCCAATTATTTCAATGGTTTAACTTCGCATTTGAAGGTATGTATAAATTTTTGGTATTTCTGAGGGAGGAGGAAGTTGATTTTAAAATTTATTAACAAATTTCTATTATTATTTTTTATTATGATGGAGAAATTTACTGCAGAGCTACGTTATCTTTCAAAATAAATTTTTTTCTACAAGACAATTCTACTATTATTTAGCTTCGAATTTGAAGGTTTGTAAAAATTCATACTATCATCTGGTTCAGGGGCGCATCCAGGATTTCTGAGGGTGAGAGGAAGGTGATTTTAAGATTTATTAACAAATTTCTATTATTATTTTTTATTATGATGGAGAAATTTCAAATAGAATGGCAAAGGTGTTTTAATTTATTCATATTAAAAAAAAATATAAATGTTTTCGGACAAGTAAGAATTTAGAAAATTAAAAGTGGTCTAATAGATCTCATAAGGTCTAAATTAATTTTTATTGTCTTGATTTGTATTTTTCTTAATAATTAATTATGATTTTTATTCCCAAACTTTTAAATAATTTTTCGAAGTCATTAGTATGATATTTTGAAATATGGCGGATAAAATATTTTTTTTTAATTTCAATATTCAAAAAATTATTTTATTTTTTTAACTCATAAAATAATTATATTTATTACTAAACAAATTAAAAAAATACATATATTTTATTAAAATATTAATTTTATTTTTCAGATGTTTTTTTGATGGATTCACATAAACATCTCTGGTGCCTGGTTGGAATGCCTCGTCTCTTTTTCTCATCTTTGCCTGCTCGCCTCTCATGACAACTCGAGACAGGCTAATTATACAAGTCAAACTTTTTAATATTTAATCACTGTTATTTATTTACTTTTTAAGGTGAGTGATTCATTTATATTTATTTAATTCGTTCAGAATGAATATTTTCAATAAATTCATTATTTAAATTATGCTAAACTCGTGCACAAACAGGTTACATTTGCCTGTCAATGATTGATTATTTTCATCAAATCTTTATTATTTTAAACACTTCGAATTCTTTTTCATTTTCAATTAAATATTTATTAAATTATTTCTTTTATTTGACCCATTCACTATTTTGTTCAATTCGGGAAAAATTTCTGAAATGTCATCATATTTATTTTGCAATTTTTTAAAATTTGGAATTACTTCAAATTAAAATTATTAGAGCCCTAATTTTTAATATATTTTATATTATGATTACAATATAATATTAATTTTTAATGAATTCATTTTATTCTAATTTGTTTATTCCCAATTTAATAAAATTATAACCTGGGAGAGAATTATTTAACTGTCAATTTTTTTTTATTATTTAAATGCATGCTTAATATTTGTTAATAATTGTTAATATTTTTCTTTTTAGTTTCAGATGTTTCAAAGAAAACTCCTAATTATTTGGTATCTGAACGAGAATAAGTCAACATCATGATATGCCAAAAATTTATTAAGTACATATATATATATAATTGATGTGTGTAATGAAAAAATGAAAATCAATTCTACTATCTCCTTTTAATTTAAGAAAAACAAAAAAGAAGCTACGGCTGGCAACAGAAATATTCGAGAATATTTCAGAAATTATTATATAAATAAGGTAAGTTCCATCTTTGCATCTCTTAAATTGAAAATTTGTAATGAATTCGTTAAAATAATATAGCTAACTCAGGCTAAACTTGGGTTTTCACACATTCCCTTTGTCAATCTGTGAAATTAAAATTCCACATTTATATTTTTGCTTATATATATGTAAATATTTCTAACTTATCATTGAGCTGAGACCTTATGGTAAGAATAAAACTAATTATCTCATCTTTTTATTTTTACTTTCAAAGTTTATTGGCCTTAAATGAATAATAAATAAATATGTATTATTAAATAATTCATTAATTTTTTCTTTCTAATTTTAGATGTTAAAGGTGTTTCTTTTTTCTTCTTTAATAAGATTTGGATCTTCAGAGAAAGAAAACAAAAAACATCTATCAATTTCATATAAACATACATATACAACAGGTAATATAATTTTTTTAAATAAAAGTGTATTTTCACATCTTAAATTTCAGTCAGTTGATAATTTGTATTAATTTATTTTTATTTTTTAATTTTAGAATGTGATTACTGAATGGCGACTCATTTCATTTGATTGCAACTCAGAAAGAAAACAATAGTTCTATATATATATATATATATAAAATACACACAGGATCGTATTTTAGCCAACTTGTTTTCTTTACTATCATCTAATTACTACAGCCACATATCAACTTTCATTCGCTGAATATATACATCAGGTAATTAAATATTTTATCTCTTTATTATATCCTGATCCTAATAAATAACTATCGACCTTTTCATTTATTATATAATTATTTCTTATTAATAAATTCTGTCTCCTTTTGTTTTTTTATATTAATTATTTAAATGTTTTTTTTTTTCAATTGTATGTCTATAATAATTATTTTTTTCTCTTGTTACAGAACTTGATCAGCATTACTTCATGCTCTTTCAATGTCCCCTGCTGCATTTGCCATTTGGTGAGTAATTTTATCTATTTTTTTGTTCTTATTTTAAAGACAAGATTAAATTTTGTTGAAATTCAAGGGACATTTTTGGTTTGATCTTCTAAGGAGGGGGATGGGTTTTTTTCACCACCCCTGGGGCCACAACAAATTTTTGATTTTATTAAAATAAACTTATTTTCAATTTATTTCCATCATTTACAAATGCCTTAAATTTTATTTACATTTACAATAAAAATGAATCATGTTGTTTTCAGAAAAGCATCATCGAATTTGTTTTTTGCTGTTTTTCGAGCCGATCTTAACGATTCCTGCATTCCGATCTCCATCTCTAAAAATACTTGGCAACATGTCGAAGTTAGCTAAAACATGGGTGCGAGTTGTTTACATCACCTGGAAGCCAAGTAGGCTCTTGGCTAGCAGCAAAACTGAAAACTCTTGACTGAACATCTCGGGAGTCAAAACATCAAAATTTCTGAATTTAGAAGGAGACTTATGTTATTTAAATTAAGGTAATTACAAATTAATTTAAAACTGTACTATATTTTAGGTAGATGGTTATACATATAATATATATATATATATATATCTTCTTCCTTCGCCTTATTATATTCGGTGGATATATATATATATATATATATACAGTGCCTGACAAAACTAAAGCAACTGAGTCGGAATGTACGGGATTTAAATTTTTAAGCGATAAGAGGTTAGCATCAAATGAGAAAATGCAGCTATAGTTTTATGTTTTAAAAATGATTTTCTATTTCTTAAGTAAATAAGATTAGGATTTGATATTTTAAATTTTGCTTAAATAACATTTAAATAAAATTCATTACAGTATGATTTGCTTTATTGAATGAATATTTTAATAAATTTTAATTGTTTGTTCCAGGTTCTCTGATAAGGATTTCGTCACGAGGAATGGATAATTATGAGAAAATTCAGCTGCAAATAAATTAGGTAAAATTAACTTTTTTAATTTTCACTTTAATCTGTTTTCTTATAATTTTTATAAGCTTATATATATAACATCCAAGAACTGAGTGATCCTTTTTGTTATTGGGGTAATTATTATAATATAATAGGTAATATATTTTTTTAAAATAAAAGTATATTTTCACAATATCTTAAAGTTCAGTCAGTGGGTTCAGAGTTTTTTTTTTCACCACCACTTGGACCAAAACAAATTTTTGATTTTATTAAAATAAACTTATATTCAATTTATTTCCATCATTTACAAATGCCTTAAATTTTATTTACATTAACAATAAAAATTAATCATTTTGTTTTCAGAAGAGTATCATCGAATTTGTTCTTTGCTGTTTTTCGAGCCGATCTTATCGACCCCTGCATTCCGATCTCCATCTCTTAAAAATACCTGGCGACATGTCAAAGTCAACTAAAACATGGGTGCGAGTTGTTTACATCACATGGAAGCAAAGAGGCTCTTGGCTAGCAGCAAAACTGAAAACTTTTGACCGAACACATCGAGAGTCAATATATCAAAATATCCGGAGACAAATGTTATTTAAATTAAGGTAATTACAAATTAATTATAAACTTTACTATCATTTTAGGTTGATAGTTATACATATAATATATAGGCCTATATCTTCTTCTTTCTTCGCCTTATTATATTCAGTTGATATATATGTACATACAGTGCCTGACAAAACTAAAGCAACTGAGTCGGAATGTACGGGATTTAAATTTTTAAGCGATAGGAGGTTAGCATCAAATGAGAAAATACAGCTATAGTTTTATATTTTAAAAATGATTTTCTATTTCTTAAGTAAATAAGATTAGGATTTGATATTTTAAATTTTGCTTAAATAACATTAAAATAAAATTTATTACAGCATGATTTGCTTTATTGAATATTTTAATAAATTTCAATTATCAATATTTTAATTGTTTGTTCCAGGTTTTCTGATAAGGATTTCGTCACGAGGAATGGATCTTCATCTTCCCGAGCTCTACAACCCGTTGTGGGTCTTGGCTGCCTCCAGAATACGACGCCATCCGTCTCTGTCCAACGCGGCGGTAGCCCAGTTCGCCACGCCCAGCATCTTGCAGTCCGCCGACACTCCATCGAGCCATCTCAGCCTCGGTCTTCCAATCTTTCTGTATCCTCCAGGGTTACCCTTCATGACTCGTTTCGCCATCTCGCCTTCTTCCATACGTTGCACATGCCCAAGCCACCTGAGCCTTCCGATTCTTATAAGTTTTAAGATGTTGGGTTCATCGTATAGGCCTATATCATACAGTTCTTGGTTGAATCGGATTCTCCACCCTCCGCCATCATTAACAGGCCCAAATATCCGTCTGAGAACTTTTCTTTCAAAGATATTTATAGCTATTTCGTCCTTCTTCCTGATGGTCCACGTTCCCGAAGCGTACATTAAGCACGGGCCTTACGAGGGTTTTGTAGAGTGTGCACTTGGTCCTTCTAGGCCCTGGGCCCCCTTCCCAGATGCATCAGCCTATGCTACCAGGCACGTCCACAGGTTGTGAATAGTGGAAAGGCCATCAGATATGATGGGTCTCTGCGATATAAGCAGAGTGTACTATCTAACCACTGACGAATAATCAGTCGCGAACAATCGGCAGCTTGGTGGAGAGAAGGCGTTCAACTTGGTGATGCGAGCTGATCTAAAAAATGCCTTATAACTCTACGAAGCTATGCGATAGTGGCGAGTAGTGCCGCCACTCAAACAAAGCACAATCCGGGGTGTGGGGCTCAGTAGTCTATCGCTGACAACCCTGCTAGAGGAAGGAGCACCTCGAAAAAAAATCCCTGGTCCTCCAGATTGGGGGTTGGGCGTCGGGTTAACACCCCTACCTCGGAAAAAACCTCCAAGTTATGAAACCACCAGAATATGGAACCGGACGGATTACACCTCGACGAGGAATGGATAATTATGAGAAAATTCAGCTGCAAATAAAATAGGTAAAATCAAAATTTTTAATTTTCACTTTAATCCGTTTTCTTATATTTTTTATAAGCTTATATATATAACATCCAAGAACTGAGTGATCCTTTTTGTTATTGGGGAAATATAAGCTGAAAATTTTAATTATTCTCATACATAATCATAATAAATATTCTTGAAAAGTAAAAGGATTAACATTTAAATAGAGCTTCTTACTTTTGACAATAGAATAGAATATGAAAGATGTTATTTCCTCGGGGTGGGATACAGTAAAGTCAAGCAAAGAGGGACGAGTTTTCCCACCAGCACTTGGGCCCAAATCAAATTTTTTATTTTATTAATATTTATTAAATTTATTTTAATCATTTGCATTTGTTACATTCATTGTCTTAAATTTTATTTACAAATTTACAAATAAAATAATTCTTTTTTTTTTTCAGAAGTGCATCCATC
Organism: Euborellia annulipes; assembly: GCA_023213315.1. Classification (NCBI taxonomy): domain Eukaryota; kingdom Metazoa; phylum Arthropoda; class Insecta; order Dermaptera; family Anisolabididae; genus Euborellia; species Euborellia annulipes. The sequence goes on along the minus strand of JAKCPI010022663.1, from coordinate 2,650 downwards.
CAATTTACCTTTTGCTGTTCTCCGAGCCGAATTCATCGCTTCTGGCTTGCAGCTGCCATTCGGTGAGTCATTTTATTTATTTATCTAAAGTTTATCTAAATTATTTACTTCTCTCCAATTCTTTTATTTTCGAAATTAATTCAATTATAAATTTGTATTTAATCATAATTTTTCTTTTTCGTCTTTTGAAAAAGAAAAATATAATTTTTAATTAAAAATTAAATATTATTTTACATATAAACAACATTTATTCTTAACCTGTTTAATAAACTTACATTTATTCTTAACCTGTTTAATAAAACTTTAAATTTCATTAGGGGTAAAAGGATCTTAACTCATATCATTAATATTGTTAAAAAGTTTTGAGAAAATTAAATTTTTATTTTTTCAAAGTGATTTAAGCTAGATAAGTAAAAAATAAACATTTTTAGCTGATCAAAGGGATTGCAACTAGAATTAAAAGAAAATAAAAAAAAGTTGTTCAGATAATTTATTAATTTTAATATTAATTTTAGATATTAAAAAAAAATAGTCTTTGTTTAATTCTAGTTGTTAATTTCCTCAAAGATTCACTCCCCTAAAGCAATTAAATAAAAATATTTTTTATCTGACTTAACAATTGTCTTCATTGTTTTTTTCAGGATATCTCATCATATATTCAAGGAAATCACCTAAGTGAGTTCTTTAAAAAAGAGTTAATTATTTTGATGCTTGAAAATTAGAAGACTATTAGAATCTGCATCTAATTTCTGAAGGAAAAATAAAAATGCCATGTAAGTGTTTTCATTTTATTAAATGCATGAATTAATAATAATTACACAAGTCATTAATCTTTTATTTTTTAGATATAACACCGGAAAAATAAAAATTAAAATGAAAAATATTATTTTAGAAAAAAAAAAACTAAAACAAATTTTGTAAGTATAATATGGAAAAAAAATTATTCATGATTGGATTCATTTTTTATTTATTTCATTATTATTATAATTTCTCCTCCGAGGATGTCACCTTGTCGTGGTGGGGGAGCTTAGGGCCTCGGCCTGACCAAGAACATCCAAGTCTCATTGCCTTGGTTCATCCAAGGGAATTTAAACCAGAATAAGTGCTAAAGACTTTATATATTTATTAAATATGTAAATTTATTTAATAAATATATTCTCTTTAGCGCCCCTGGCGCGCAGAGAGCCGGCAACCCGCTTCGTTGCCTCCGTCCATGCCTGCATGCAGGCATGGAGGGGGCAGGCGGCCGCCGCCGTCGCCTCTTGTCGACTTGAGCTCTCTGCGCATGCGCCAGGGGCCAGAGAGTGGGGACTGGAGGCTATATAAGTCATTGCGCGCATGGGTTGGAGGTCGGGGTTGGTGGTGGACAGCACACTGATCACATCGTCTCGCCTCATACAAGACTCTTGATTACTATATTAATAATAAAGACTTATATATTAAAGATTTCATTTATTCTCTATTACCTATCCCTAGTATATAATATTCCATTCTATTATCCTATTATATTATCTTAATATGAGAATATTAACTAAATCTAATTTAAATATTTTACTATTATTTTAATTATTTCAAATTAATATTTTTTCTATCTAACTATTGAAAGTAATAAATATATTATTAGTATACTATTTAATTAAAGATGATTAATAATCTCAAAGTTAGTTTTTTATTAATAGAAGAATATTAATTAGAATAAATATTTTTAATTCTTTAAATATATTTTTCAATTAATATTCTCCCTTTAATATGAAACAAACCTTGAGATCACTAAATAGTTTACTAATAATATATTTTAAAGATTTGTTACCTGTCTTTTTCCATTACCAAATGATTTCTTCCAATGCTGTCAGCTTGATGTAAGACCTTAAAAAAAAAAATAGGATTTATTATTATTTTTCTCCCTTGGGAGGCTTTGGGGTTGTTACATCAAATTGTTTTTTTTTTTTTTTTACCATACAAAAAAGTTGTACATGTTATCCCACAAAGCATTATAAAAGCATACAAATATAATACAACAGGGCTCAAAATAAAAAAGAAAAAAAAATACAGTGCATGAGAAGCGATATCATTGCAATAAAAAAAAATTAAAATAATTATATTTCTTTACAATCATATTAATTTACAGAATAATTTATTTGTATTAAAGATTTTTTCTATTTAATTAAAAGTTGAATTCAATATTTTCTAAATTAAATATGATAGGCTTTCTAAAGTTATTTAGGGAGAGGAGATAATGTCATTTCTTTTCCAAATGAGGACTTCTCAAGGTAAGTATTATTTTATTATTAATATCCTATATTTAAATCAACCCTTAGGAAAAAAATAAAACTATATTATGGCAAAGTATAACTTTGAACTCTGATAAATTCTATTAATATTTCAAAAAGCCATTTAACTATTTAAAAAATTATGTCATAAAAATATAAATATATATATACACTCCCCCGCAAAAAAAGTGGCGCACTTTGTTTCTTTTTTAAGAAGACCTGTTCTAATCTATTCTAATGATACTGTAATTTATTAAACATTTAATATGAATAAACTTATACATTTCTAAATAACTTTAGCACAAAGTCAAAACATTTTTATCAAATTATACAATTTAAAAAAAATATGTGTATTTTCAATTTTTGAGACAAATCAACTT
>JAKCPI010022661.1:0-29278 GCA_023213315.1 Euborellia annulipes | reverse complement strand
GCAAATCTTGGAATTTCTTTAAAAGCATAAAATAAGACCTCACTATCTTAATAATCTAAGATGATTCCATATGAATTCCATAAGTTTTTTCTGTAAATAACTAGTTCAGTTGTAGTTCCATCTTTATCGGATGAATGGTTCAGAGATTTTTGGGTTCTTTTGACTGCAAACGTAAATGTACTCATAATGCAAAACAAATATCTTTTTTTCAGAATCGCAAAGGATTCTGCCAATCACTTAAAAATGGCCTTACAACGAGTGTATAAACGTACACTATCCCAGCTACAAAAACTCGTCAGAGGTGATAATGCAACCCGGCGAGATGGTTGTAATCCCACTGTATGGCATACATAGAGATCCCGATTATTTCCCGGACCCAGAGAAATTCGATCCTGAGCGATTTAGTGAAGAGAATAAATCCAGTATCAATCAATATGCGTTTTTCCCGTTCGGGATTGGACCACGATTCTCATTGGTGTGTACTCTCACTCCTACTCCACATACATTTATTATTTGTCCCTACTACATATTAGTGTTTGCAGGTAACCGATTTGCCAAATTGGTAGGTGAAATTAAGCCCTCTTCCATATTATCAAGAGTTTAGGGGATGGTGTTTATTGAAAAACGAAAAACCGGAAGCATCCAATTAAGATTTCCCCACGTGGCAATGGAATCAGTTCAGACAAAGGATTCTGGTTGGGATTCAAACCCAGAACGAAAAATAAATAATTGAGACATTAAAATGCGTCACAGGACTTGGTATTATTATTAAATTACAATAGCTAGTTTTAGATCCTGCAAGATATCAACTTTCTGCACACACTAATCTCCATAAATATCAAATCCCCAAGTAGGCCCTAGATTAGTACAATGGCTCCTCATCTACCAGAATAACCTTAAACGAGATGATGTGATATCCCGCCCTATGGAAGTGAAGTAAATAACTCTCAATGACAAATGAGTGCTTAAAGAGTCCCCTCAAAAAAGGACTCAAGAAACTTCACAGGGTGCCGGTTTACAGCCCAGAAACCGGTTAGGTTTTAGCTATTTCTGCACCAAGGGATGTGAATGCAAGGGCGGATTCAGAGGTGTTTCTGGGGGGGGGGGTAATCTGGTGTGCGGTTTTAATAAAAGGACTCTCGACTTCTAGCACTGAATACTATTGCTTTATCTCCGACCCATAGCTCAAGGCTAAAATACTCATTTAATTGTAACTTGTTGATTTTTGATATTAACAAAATAATTTGTGTGATATAATAATGAAAAAAAAAATAAATATTTTTTATTAATAAATAAAGTTAAGTAATCTTCAATCTCTCCTATCCCCCTTCCTTAATCCTCAGCATTGATTTATTTTTAATTTCTAGAAAATAATTTTTCTTTAAAATAGAAGTGCAAGTTTAAATAAAATGTCATAGGCTAATTTACAATGTTTTTTTTTTTTAATAATTAATTTTGTTATTCTTTAAAACTATACATTTAATTAAATTCATTTTATATTTAAGGGGGAACGGGAGCGAAGTGGTTACTCATGTTTTTCCCGGTATGTGTCATAAAAAGTATGCCCAAAAAATCAAGTAATTCAGAAATTTGCCAAGAGATGTCAGAATGGTAGCTAATAATATGCATTTGGTTGATTTTCATTGATCTTTTAACAATAAATGTTATTATATATTATGTATCTTTTATAAAAGCATAAAAATATTTAAATATAGGCCAGATAAAGGCTAAAAGGGGATCGGCTGTTAGACTAGCCTGCCATCTATTGCAAGAATGCTGAACTAAATTGACAGTTGGTTTTTAAATAAATCATCTAAGCTTATTTTGAAAATTTCTTAATTAATATGTGATTAATAATAACAATAAATTCATTTTAAAAATTTAAAAAAAAATTAAAGATTATTAGGACAGATTGTTTTTTTGTATTTGCTTGATAACAAAAAATTAATTTCCTTAATTTTTTAATAAGTCATTAAAAAAATTATAAGTCTCTGTCTCAATAATCCCTTATGAAGATAATTCATTTAAAAATAAACCGCATTAAAAAATTCCTTATAATAGTCTAGTTTTTTTTTTTTTTTAAAGAACGTTTAGGCGTCGCTCCTGAACCCCCTTAAATAAAATCATCGGACTGCCTGGGATCCGAACCCCCGACCCTTGGTATACAAGGTAGGTGCGCTACCAACTACTCCAAGCCCTGGGGCCATTTTGAATTTTAACATACTGGCGGAAACTAAATATATGTTGACAAAAAATCTAGCGGGATAAGCACAGAATATAACTTTTAAATACTGAGAGTAGGAGAAATCAGGAATGTTTTTATTTTTTTAGCAACACAAAACATATACAAATTCACAGATGAGGTAATTCTTCACCAGCATGTCTCGTCGTTAGACAAATGCGCAATACCGTCGGTGAATACTACGCTGAGAGGAATACGTCTTTTTAATTTATGAGCGCCCATATCAAACAAATCTTTCCATTATATAATGTAAACAAAATCACTTTAATCAAAAAAAGAATCAAATAATCAGATTATAAAATGATGAAATTTAATTTTAATTTAAAAAAAAAAAGATAATTTCTCCCCCTCTTTACCTTGCCATCTTATTAGTTAGTTACGTCAGTCTTTCTCACTCTTTAAGTTAGTGGGTTCGTGAGGCTCTGGAGTTAGATGTCTTGAGATCTTTCAGGGTGAACATGTTGATGTTGATAGGAGCCGTCATTTTAACCTTGGGCTTTTTGCTCTATTATCTGGCAACAAAAAATCATGACTATTTTAAAAAGAGAGGCATTCCGTATGAGAAACCTGTTCCTCTTTTAGGCAATCAATGGTGGATTCATTTAGGAAAAATCACTCACTTCGAGTATTATCAAAGGCAAGTGAATTGATTATTAATTAATTGCACTGACCCCAGGGCCGGAACTAGGGAGATTTTTGAGGGGGGTGCAAAATTTAATTTGCCGCCCCCTCTTTAAAATTTTCTATACAAAATTCATATCATTTTACCTTTTTTTTTTAGTAAATCTTTCTTTAAATTGCTGCCGCCTCCCTGATATCCGCGCCGCCCGGGGCAAATGCACTCCACTGCCCCCCCCCCCCCCTAGATCCGGCCCTGACTGATCCTCTTTCCTTTAAAGTCAGCATGTAATTAATTTTTAAGAGTAAATAAATTTCTCTATTCCTAGACTAGGGTTGGTAGATTCCGAGGTTGAATCGATTTTCGATAAAATCGAAAACCAAACAATCGATTTTGAAAAAAAATCGATTATTACCTTTAAAAAATCGATTTTCGATTTTTTTACAAAGTAAAATCGACTTTTTCAAAACACTCGAATCGATTAGAGTTGGAATCGAAAATCGATGCTCAAAGTCGAAATCTATTCGACCAACCCTATAAAAAAAAAAAAAAAAAAAAAAAAAAAAAAAAAAAAAAAAAAAAAAAAAAAAAAAAAAAAAAAAAAAAAAAAAAAAAAAAAAAAAAAAAAAAAAAAAAAAAAAAAAAAAAAAAAAAAAAAAAAAAAAAAAAAAAAAAAAAAAAAAAAAAAAAAAAAAAAAAAAAAAAAAAAAAAAAAAAAAAAAAAAAAAAAAAAAAAAAAAAAAAAAAAAAAAAAAAAAAAAATCCTCAAAAATATCCTAGACACCCTAAATAGAATTTTCCCTAAAAAAAAATATCTGGTGTGACTGGTCACACAGCACCAGAATTCATATCTCTTTATATTTTACTTTTTTTTTTTTGAAAACAAATCACTCCATTTTTTGATTTGACAAGAGAGTCTCATCCCATCTTTCTAAACTCAAGTTTCGGCTGGTTTTTCGCTGGCTTTCTTTTCTTTAATTGCCGCCCTCCCTGATATCTGCCCCTTGGAGCACATGCCCCCACTACCCCCCTAGATCTGGCCCTGCACAGCACACCCCCGGGAAAATCAAATTGTGTGCTGTGTTCGTGACACCCCAGATTTTTTGGCGAAAAAAATTTAAGTTCCACCAAATTTTAAAATTCCAAATTTAACATTTAAAAAGTTGGGAAAATTTTTAAAATTTTGAACATGGCCACCCATTCCCCCAACTTCCTAAGAAGGACAAAGGGAAAGTGGGCCTCAAAAAATTTCAATGGCCAAAAGAGAATTAACATTTTAATGAAAATCTAAAAAAAATTGAATTTTGAAATAAAAAAAAATCCTTAAAAAAAAAAATTAAAGTGAAAAAGTACCTAAGTAAGGTACTATCACTCTTTGGCCTATTGGAGAATATTTTGTGGGTCATACTTTTTTTTAGACTAAGCTGGTCTATATATCCATCAAAATATGGGTTTTTGGATGAATGTATTACTTTGAAAAAAAAAATGGTGGACGCTTCTTACGTTTCAAAGAAAAATATATTTTTTTATCTAAATTCAAATAAATATTAATACAAGAATTGCATATCATATTAGTCAAAAAAAATGGCAGCTTTTAGAAAATATTTTTGAAATAGAAGAAAAATTAATTTTTACCAATCACAATGCAATGTTTTTGATGAAATTTAAGGTTATATTTAATTAAATAAATAGAGCTTTTTGCTCGCTTTTTTATATTATAAAGTTCCATAATCTAAAACGATTAAAATTCCTCATTAATTTACATTTGTAATCACTCCATCTTCCTTTTTGTATATAAAAGAATAGAATTTAAATAAAAAATAAATATATTAATATTTCAGATTTTATAATTTAGCAAAACCAGCAGGAATTGCGGGCGTTTTTGAAACAATTCGACCCGCATATATAATAGCAGATCCTGAATTGATCAAAAATATTACTGTTAAAGATTTTGAACATTTTGTTAATCACATTGATTTCTCTACGCCTGATGATATTTTCTCAAAGACACTCGTAGGCCTAAAAGGTTTTTTTTTTTTTTATATTTATACAAATGTACAAATAAATAATCAAATTTTTTTTTTTTTTTTTAATAGATAATAAATGGAAAGAAGTCAGAGCAATTTTAAGTCCCGCATTTACGGGAAATAAAATGCGTATTATGTTTGAATTGATTGAAAAATGTGCAATAAAAATGGAGAAATATCTTCAGAATGAATATGAAAAAGGAAATGGTAAGTAAAAACTAAAAATTCCCCCCCCCCCCTTGGTTTATAATTGTATTAAGTTAATAATTTAATTACCAAAAATAATAAATGAATTACTTTTGACTTAAGTATTTCTTTGCATAATATAGATCTGACAACATTACATTTATCAGCTGTTTATTTTAATTCTTTAAAAGCCTTCAATTTTATTTTATTTAATATATTACAATGATTAATGCAAATCAGTTTAAATGCAATGGACGGATTTGCTAGAAAAAATATCGTAAAATGGAAAAAAATGTAACTGACAGCGAGAAAAGAGTATTATTTTATGCGACGTTGCCAGATTGGTCTGAGTCTCGTGACTTCCTTATTTTTAAATATTGGCGACTGTCATTTTCGAGAATATTTTGACTTTCTTGTTAAAATATCTTTAAAAGCCTTAGGTAGAAACTTTTGATTTTATGTTTAACGTATTCCTCGGAAGTGAATTGATAAAATGTAAGTTTTTTGTTTTTGTATCTATTGCAGAGGTGGCTATATAATTCGATATGTGTGCGTTTCGTCGATATTCCCCATAGACTACATGTTAAATTTCAATTTTTTAAAAATTAATTACACGATAACCCCTGCGTCAGATCTGCTTCAAAATTTTATTTTATACGTACGTGATAGTGATTAATAACATATTAAAAAATTAGCTTTTAATCTAACAAAGTGCTTTAATGTCCGAACAACCAGAGAAAAATAGAAGCAAGCAGGAGCTTGATGACGTGGACCTTTCTTTGTATGAGAGATTGGAAAAAAATACGTCATATAGTTTCATATTTCATGTATTTTCGTACATTGGTTTCACCATTCATCAATACAAGTAATTTACGTCTTACAATTTTTTTTTTGCCTTAGGACAAGTTGTGAAAAGAGAAATAAAACAATTGTTGAGCCGTTTTACAAACGATGCCATTGCAACGACTGCATTTGGAATTGAAGTAGACGCCGTTAACGACACAAAAAATGAATTTTTTCTTATGGGCAAAGACATGTTGGATTTCACTTCTAAACTTCGATGGCTGAAAATTCCTCTTATCTTTTTTGGCACCAAGATTAACAAAGGTATTGCTGGTATAATTAATAATGAATGAATTGGAAAAGTTTTCTTCGATAGGCTATAAAGTAATCAGTTTTTTTTTTTTTTTTCGATTTTCATCTGGATTTTCTCTTACACCCACCATATTCTCCGGATATTGACCCTTTAGATTTTCCTCTGTTTTTGACTTTTTAAATGACGAAATCTGAATTATGATGTGGATCACTCAAAACCAAACCGAATATTGTAACACATCCTGAGATTAACCAACAGATAAATCCGTACCAATCAGAGTTAGTACAAACCTTTAGAACAGTGGTTCCCAACCTTTTGAAGCCCACGGCACCCTTAGGTCTAACATTAGGCACTATTAAGCACCAGCGGCACCCTTACACGAATAAAAAAAAATCTGGTGTGACTGGTAGCACAGCAGATTTTTTGTGTCGAGATATATTAAGTTCTTGACACTACGGTACATTTGAATTTGAAAAATTTATAAACTATTTGTTTATTTATATTTTGTTACTATTATATCCTTTAAATAAACTATTAATAATTTTTATTTATTCCATTTCCCCCCCTAAGGAAATCACGCGGCAGCCTTGGGTGCCGGGGCACACCGGTTGGGAACCACTGCTTTAGAAGTTAGTTATCAAAATTTCAATACGGTCCGATTTTGTGTCTGAGTTACAATGGTTTTAATGACGTTAATTATACGATTTTCAAAACAATGGACAAAACCTGATTTTTTTTTCTCTTTATTATTGGCTTTTAGCCGTAGGCATAGGCGTAGCCACGGGGGGATTTGGGGGTTCAAACCCCCATTGGACCCAAGCCATGACTAGATATTTAAGCTCTATAACACAAAAATACTTTTTCTCTCTATATATTTCATACATAGGGTAAGAGAAAGTAAAATATAATAATTTTCTCTAGCTTAAAAAAAAAAAAAAAATTAATATAAAACGCAAAAAATTCAAGAAAATTCAGAATTTTTCAATTGAAAAGAATTGATTTTTGTTATGCATTATAAAAAATTCAAGCGGCTTAAAATTGATTAAATCTCGCAAATGAAAAATAATAAAAATTATTATATAAATAAATTTTTTATTTTTTTTCTTAAAAGGATCTGAGATGGGACTCTGGTTAAGAGAAACAGATAGAGGGACACCCCGGTATTTTACGCCCATATACATAAAATTAAGAGTTGATTGAAAAATTGCGGCACTTAATTAAGAAAGGGCGGGCCCGAGCCACCTCGAAGGGGGGTCCAGGGGGGCTAGTCATATATTTCATTAGACCCCTTATACTGCCCTATTAGTCGGGGAGGGGGGAGAAACCTAAATCCTAAACCCCCCCCATCAAAAATTTCTGGCTACGCCTATGGCCGTAGGCCATCCAGCCAAAAAACCATTATACAAAAAATACATAGTATAGAAGAAAAACAAAAACAAAACAAAAGATTACAAATCAGGCTATTACATAATACAACATAAAGTGAGAAAAGAAAAATATTACAAAAAATAATGGTAGGTACAGAGCAAAACCTGATTTCATGTGTTGATAAAACAGTGTCTAGATCCGGAGAAAAACCAAAGTGTTTCTTTATAAATGTAACACAGAATTTCAAATCCGGACTTGATTTGGATGAATGAATAGGATATACGTATTTATTAAAAATTAAAAAATTTTAAAAGATTGCCAATTCTTTAAAAAGATCGCAAAAATCCAAGATTGATAATACTTCGAAAATGAACAACTGATCTTAGATTAGAGCAAAAATTATTTCGATCCAAGATCCTCATAAAAAAAAGCATTTCGATCTAAATCCAAAAAGATCGCGATACTGCCTATCCACAATACCTAAGATCTTTTAGATATTTGTTGTTTGCTGCGCTTATCAATATTTTTTAGGATTAGAAAGAGGCTCGAGACTAATCGATTAAAGTGCGGATTACGAATCTAGAGATGCTATACCATTCGGGTTCAAATCCCTTTTGTCGTGAAAATTTTCAAACATTGCCAATACTTCCTCCGATTATCTTTCCGGTCTGTCTTTGTAGTAAAATCTTATTCTCTTTCCGATATTAAAACCTTCAACTTGGGAACCCATTTTTTTGGCTGTTGAAGCCATCCATACGGATATATTCCCCATTCTGAGAAAGAACCTTTAATTAAGACATTTTAAAATTTTTAAATAAATGCTATTTTTAAGACTTTCTTTCTGTCATCTTACAAGGGGAGTGCATAACCTTCATAACACCGATTTGAACGAAAATTTTTTTTATGTGTAGTACTTAATGAAAAAGAAATTCTGTTAAAGCGAGAAGGCGCACTACTCAACCGTTCATCTTAAAAAAAAATGTTAAAGATTTTGCCAGCATGCCTTATGCCGTTGCTAGCAATAACATTAACAAAAGCCGTGGCTAAATCGGTAAGGTTCATTCTATGTAAACAAGAAATCTCGAGTTCGAATCATGCCTTATGCAACTATTTTTTTTTTTTTTTTTTTGTAATTTATTTATTTTTTTTGGATTTTTACTTTTTAAGAATTTTTTATTATTAATAAATAAATAAAAAGTTTCTTTTAATTAATGGCTTTTAATTTTTAACTTGTTTTCCAATATATTAAAAAAAAATTATTATAGGAGAAATATATTACTATTAATTGAACATATAAATAAATTTAAAATTAACATATTAACATTAATTGTAATAAAAAATACATAAAGGCCAAAAAATATAAGAGCGAAAATAAATCAAAGAAATATGTATAGCATAATACTCTTACGATGTTAATATGTTAATTTTAAATTTATTTATATGTTCAATTAATAGTAATACTGTATATTTCTGGTATAATAATTTTTTTTTAAATATATTGGAAAACAAGTTAAAAATTAAAAGCCATTAATTAAAAGAAACTTTTTATTTATTTATTAATAATAAAAAATTCTTAAAAAGTAAAAATCCAAAAAAAAAAAAAAATGCATAAGGCATGATTCGAACTCGAGATTTCTTGTTTACAAAGAAGGAACCTTACCGATTTAGCCACCACGGCTTTTGTTAATGTTATTGCTAGCAACGGCATAAGGCATGCTGGCAAAATCTTTAACATTTTTTTTAAGACCAACTGTTGAGTAGTGCGCCTTCTCTCTTTAACAGAATTTCTTTTTCATCAAGTACTACACATAAAAAAAATTTCGTTCAAATCGGTGTTATGAAGGTTATGCACTCCCCTTGTTAGTGAATAAGTGGTTAGACCTGTTTTTGTCCAAAATAAGTTGAGTGGCTTAAGAGAAGCACGGGTATAGGTAAGTCAGCGGTTTTTAAGGTGACCATTTTTGGAAGTTAATCTAAATCATCTTTAAAAGTCATGCTCTAAAAAAATAGAGAAAACGGACCTAATCAATTATTCACTGAGATGATAGAAGATATAGCCTTGAAAAATATCTCTTCATCGACACGCTCAAAATGTATTTTAATTTGCAACTTCCTTTTCCGGAAGTTAACACGCTTTGCTGAGTTGTGCTGCAAATAACGAAATTATTTTCTTTTAGATCATTTTCCAAGAAGGACTATTACCAACAAAACCTTTAAATTTCTTCCGAAACATTTTCATGAATAATATCATTAGTAGACGAGAGAATGGAATTATCCGGCCTGATATGATCCATTTGATGTTGGAGGCAACAAAAGAGGAACGCGAAAGACGAAAGCAACATTCAGAAGGTAACAACGGATAGATGATGATGATGATGACGACGCAAATTATTTTCTCAATTTCTTCTAGTTTTAACAGATGAAGAAATGTTGGCACAAGCAATCATCTTTTTCTTTGGTGGTTTCGATACCGTCTCACAAACATTGACATTTGCACTCCATCATTTGGCTCAATTCCCGGATATTCAAGAAAAAGTACATGAAGAAATAAAGGAAACTCTAGAAAAGAACAATGGGAAGATTAATTACGAGATTTTAATGAAAATGCCATATTTAGACATGTTCTTAAGTGGTAGATATCAAGTTAGCTATCATATTACTTTCTTTGATTAATATTTATTTATTTATTTTTTTTTAGAATCTCAAAGATATCTTCCTGCTTTTACTTTTACACAACGTGAATGTACTAAAACGTACACAATTCCAGCGACAGAAAATCGTCCAGAACTTACAATAGAACCAGGAGAGATGATTTTAATTACTCCATATACATTTCATCATGATCCTGAATTTTTTCCAGATCCGGAGAAATTCGATCCTGAACGATTTAGCGATGAGAACAAATCGAGTATCAATCCATATACATATCTGCCTTTTGGGATTGGACCACGTGTCTGTATTGGTAGGTATTCACTCTCTTCCAAGTTTCTTCTTCTTCACTCCTCTTTCTACCATTCCTTTCACCACATTCTTCTTCCAACAATTCTTCATCCAATTTCTCTCTTTTTTCTTATCGAAAACGTCTTCATTTTATATTTAGCATTCTTCCCCAAATCGAAGTCTAAAATTATTCACATAACAAAAGGTTACCTGTGGAATTTGAAGCGGAACCTTTTTTTTTGGAAATACTATATTTTAATACCATGAAAGTTGAGTGAATATACAACAATATTTAGGAAATCATTTCGTCTTATTGACATCATCAGGCCAGCTGGAATAAGATGCCAATAAGGCTGAACGCACCCACCGATCGAGCAAAAACGTTTTTGCCCAAAACTGTTTTTTTCAATGCTTTTCTATTATTTGATTTAAAGTTATGTCACCCCCTAAGGAGAAAAAAAAAAAAAAAAAAAAAAAAAAAAATGCTTTTCTATGGGTCAACGCACACTGAAGAGACAAAACACAATCGGACATGACATCATCGAACAAAAGGTTTTTGCTTGTTCGGTGTGCGTTGGCATTAAGCAAAACGCTTTGCTCGATTAGTGTGTGAGTTCAGCCTAAGACGAAATAAATAAATTCTTTTGTTATTCACCCAACCTTAAGATAGTAGTAACAGACTTTGGAGAACTTCTTCCAAAATTTTAATTATTCTTTTTAAAACAACGTTTTGAATTCTATCAAGCTATGCAATCACTTTGTCTTGACAGCAGATTTTTAATGTCTAGAGTTAATTAACTGGTAAGACAAGATCAACTGTCGAAGGATAGTTTGGAGTAAGTGTCTTAAAAAAAGAGTATTATTGGAACGAAGTTCTTTAACGCGGCTTACGCAGAGTGAAATGGGAGAAAATGTAACGTAACAAAAATGCGTTCCCAGCGGCCGAGCGAAGGAGGAGGAAGGCGAGAATAGCCGAAGCCTTGGCGAGGCTACGTCCATCTTCTCCTTCTCTTTCTATCGTGGGCGGCGAGCAAGATGTTCCAGCGGGCGCAGGTCCCTGGTTAGACCTTCGCCTTCGGCGGGCTTTTCGACTATTTAAATAATATTCATATTAAATTATATTCTGAGTTGAAGAAAAGGCGTGAGGAACTTCGTTCCTGCGGGGTCCCACGACCCCACACGTTTGCTTTTTAGTTTAATTAGAATGATAGACAGGAAGAGAGGATGTCAGCCAAAAAAGGAGCCTCTATCGAATAAAAATCTCCAATCAGAAAACGTTTCGGGTTTAATTAGATAAAACCATCATCAGTTCTTTAGAGATTATTGGCAATCTCAAGATGCACACCATTGAGATGCAGATAGAGTTGTTATATATAAACATATACAAAATTATATAAAAATACAAAATTTGCATATCAGTTGTCAGATGCTCATCAGGCTCCTTTTTTGGCTGACATCCTCTCTCCTTCATCATTCTAATTGCTGAACAGCCACTTCTATTATCAACATCTTTTAGTTTAATTTTCAATTCAATTGGTATTAAATTCGATCATCAAATTTACTTTTGAAAAAAAAAAAATTAGAAAAAAATCCACCTTTGCTGGATAGTAAAGTTCTTAGAATTGCTCAAAATTATATATTAATTAAAGTTTCTTTTTGAGCGAATTTGTACGAGAGAATAACCTGAAGAGTGACTCTTTCAATCAGGGAGATATCTTATATCCCCCATTCTTTACAATGGAAGCGAGAGATTGTTGCCTGCCTCCCCTCGATGCTCCTAAAATTTTTGAACAGTTTCATCTATTAAGGTGCGCGTCTCGGGGTGTTAATTTTGGGAGATTGCGACCACAATTTTGAAGGTATCGACCTCAAATTTTTTTTTAAATTAAACCTATTTAAAATATCTACAACTTATAGAAGCCTTTTTTTTTGATTTTCGAAAAAAATAATTTGTTTTTTAGATTAATCGCATTATAATAAAAGATATTTTTAAAAAATTCGCTCTATATCTTATAGATAATTAAATTAGTAATCATTGTGTTAAAAAATAATTAATTTTCTACCCTTAATTAATTAGCTGGAATCTTTAAAATGAAATGGAATAAATCCCTTGTATTCCTATGGGAAAAACTAACGCCATCTCTTGCCGTCTAGAGTAACTCGGTAGTGAATCGTGTTCTAACGGCTTTTTGGGACGCGCACCTAATATAGAGGAATGAAACAGTGTTTAAATAAGAGGCTACTATCATATAAAAAAACAAGAAAATGTTGCTTTAAAAAATTATTTTTTTTTTTAATTCATGTCTGTTTATATATTCTTTTTTTTTTTTTTTAGCAAATCGATTTGCTAAAATGGAAGTGAAAATAGTTTTATTTCATCTTATCAAAAGTTTCCAAGTGGTTTTTATTGAAGAAACCGAACATCCGATCAATTTTTCAAACAGAGGCACTGGAGTCGCATCGAAAAATGGATTCTGGTTAGGATTTGAATCCAGAATGAAGGCATAAAAAAAAACAAACAAAAACGGGCGGATAATTTTTATTTATTTTTAAGAAGGATCTTATTGATTATTGTATCTGAAATACTGGTTTATAATAAATATTTTATATATTTTTTTTTAAATCTTATTTACTTTGTTTGCATTTATTTTGGAAATATTTACAATTTCTTTTTTATTTGTGTTACGCCATTGCAAGTAAGCAGTAGCGTAGCCAGGATTTCTGCTTGGGGGGGCCCAAAATTTTTATTAACCCCCCCCCCTTCTCCAAGAAACTTCAAGTGGAGAAATTTTTTTGATAATATAATAATTATAAATAAAAAACAAATAAAAAAAATTTTTTTTTCTTGAAATAAAAAATAATTTTAATACAAAATTCGTAAATATTAGAGATTTTTTCAATTATTTATAAGTTTTTTGCTAGTTTTTAGAATTTATGAGAGTTAATAAAATTATTATTTAAAAAAAAAAAATCATTAGGGAAAACAATAGGTATTTTTTTGTTTTGGAGAGGCTTTGGGGGGGCCCGGCCCCCTGGGCCCCCCTGAATACGCCACTGCAAGTAAGTGTAGAACCCAGTGGGCGAACAATCAAAAAAAGATAATAATCAGAGACACTTTAATTCAATTGATTATTATAATGAAGGAGTCAAGATGCCTGCCTGCCTGCCTGCCTGCCTGGCCTTCATTCTATTTTTAGTCTTTTTCGTAAATTAAATTTCCTGTTTGATTTGAGTGTCACCCTATAAGTCCGGGAGGGAGGAAGGGTAATCTCAGTTTTGTCAACCAAACGAATGAAACGGCAGCGAACCCTCGTCTTTCCTTTTAAGGGCATTCAGGAGCGACGTCTAAACGTACTTTAAAAAAACTTAAGGTGCGCGTCTCGGGGTGCTAATTTTGGGACTTTCCAGAGGCCACAATTTTGAAGCTATCGACCTCAAATTTTTTTTGAATTAAAAGCTATTTAAAATATCTACAACTTATAGAAGCCCTTTTTTTTGATTTTCGAAAAAATAAATTTTTTTTTTTAGATTAATCGCATTAAATAAATGATATTTTAAAAAAAGCAGCTCTATAAGTTGTAGCTAATTAAATTAGTAATCATTGTATTAAAGAATAATTAATTTTTTTAATTAATTAGCTGGAAAGTCTAGAATGAAATGGAAAAGATCCCTTGTTTTCCTATGGAAAAACCTAACGCCATCTCTTGCCGCCTAGAGGAACTCGGTAGTCAAAAGCTTTCTAACGACTTTTCGAGACGCGCACCTTAATTAACGATTATAAGGAATTTTTCAATGCGTTTTTTTTTTTAAATGAATTAAATTCATAAGAGATTATTGGGACATCGAGCTCTAATTTTTTTAATGACTTATTAAAAAATTAAGGAAATTAATTTTTTTGTTATCAAGCAAATACAAAAAAACAATCTGTCCCAATAATCTTTAATTTTTTTACTTTCTCTTACCTCTATATATATGTTAATATATATAGAGAGAAAAGTATTGGATTCATGTCAAAAATTCGATGTCGAGATTTTGATGGATCTTCACGTTTTGAGGTCCCCTGAATCCAAAAAGTGGTTTTTGCGACATGGTCTGTCTGTGGGTGGGTGGGTGGGTGGGTGGGTGGGTGGGTGTGTGGGTGTGTGGGTGTGTGTCAAATTTTAAGCATGAAGGAATTGAGCTATGAGGCTGAAATTTTATATTTAAGTTAAACACCCCCATGGAACGTGACACGAAGCTTTTGAACAAAATCAGCCAAAGAGTACTAGTACTTTACTGATGCACTTTTTCAGTTTTTTTCGATTTTCTCAAAATTTGCTCCAACGATTTTTTTTTAAATTCAAAAATCAATTATTTTTTAGATTCTCTATAAAATGTATATTCTCATTTTGTGATTGAAATCTTCTGAAGACCACTTTACTCTTGTTCTTCATAGGAAAGATAGGAATTTCTCCTATGGTTGCTATGGTAACAAAATATAAATATTTTGCCATACTTATAAATTTTACATCTTGAAAATCGAATGTACCGTACTGTCGGAAACTAAATACATGTCGACACAAAAAATCTGGTGAGACAAGCACAGTACACAACTTTCGATTACCGAAGGTAAGAGAAAGTTGTGTGCTGTGCGCCAGTCACACCAGATTTTTTTTTTTTAATTTAAAAATGAATTTATTGTTATTATTATTCACATATTAATTAAGAAATTTTTAAAATAAGCTTCGATGATTTATTTAAAAATCAATTGTCAAATTAGTTCAGCATTCTTGCAATAGATGGCAGGCTAGTCTAACAGCCGATATAGTATTAGCCTATATTTATATATTTTTATGCTTTTATAAAAGATACATAATATATATTAACATTTATAATTTATTGTTAAAAAATGAATGAAAATCAACCAAATGCATTAACTACCATTCTGACATCTCTTGGCAAATTTTTGAATTACTTGATTTTTTGGGCATACTTTTTATGACACACAACGCCATCTTATCGAGAAAAACATGCGTAACACCTTCGTTCCTATTCCGCCTTAAGGGGCAGTAGGAGCGAAGCTGTTACGTATGTTTTTGCGAATAAGAGGGCG
Source organism: Euborellia annulipes (assembly GCA_023213315.1). Classification (NCBI taxonomy): domain Eukaryota; kingdom Metazoa; phylum Arthropoda; class Insecta; order Dermaptera; family Anisolabididae; genus Euborellia; species Euborellia annulipes. The sequence continues at coordinate 13,708 of JAKCPI010022661.1, read as the reverse complement.
TAGTGTGTCTTCAAAAGTAAGCCAAAAACACGAAAATTTGCCAAGAGAATTCAGAATGGTAGCAAATAATCTAATGCATTTGGTTGATTTTCATTGATTTTTACTTTTTTTTAACATAAAAATGTTATTATATGTTATGTATCTATACTATTATAAAAGACAATCTCTGTCTGTCTGTCTGTCTGTCTGTCTGTCTGTCTGTCTGTCTGTCTGTTTGTAACGCATAGACTCCGAAACTACTGGACCGATTTTCATGGAGTTTTTTTAATGGGTAGGGAATTTTCCGGGGGTGGTTTTAGGCTATCATTATATCGAATTAGGGGTAGGGAACCCCCCCTTTTTGGGGGTTATCAATTACCCCATAGCAAAGCATTGGAAAACAGGATCTAACTCGCTTTATGAAAAATATATTTATCAAATCTTTAAAATGAAAAATAAAAACTCTTCCTCCCCCTAACAATTCGACATTTGAAAAGATTTTTCCGCTCTGCGCCCCCCACCCCCCAACCCCCCTAAAATTTTATTTTTTTTATTTTTCATTCGATTTTAATAAAATTTAAAATGTTGCTTTCTTAGGGTGTAAATAATTGAAAAATGGTATTTTAGACATCAGAAAGTTCAATCACCCCCCTGACCCCCCCTGAAATTTATTTTTTATTCGATTTTAATAAAATTTAAAATGTTGCTTTCTTAGGGTGTAAATAATTGAAAAATGGTATTTTAGACATCAGAAAGTTCAATCACCCCCCTGATCCCCCCTGAAATTTATTTTTCATTCGATTTTAATAAAATTTAAAATGACGCTTTCTTAGGGTGTAAATAATTGAAAAATGGTATTTTAGACATCAGAAAGTTCAATCACCCCCCTGACCCCCCTGAAATTTATTTTTCATTCGATTTTAATAAAATTTAAAATGTTGCTTTCTTAGGGTGTAAATAATTGAAAAATGGTATTTTAGACATCAGAAAGTTCAATCACCCCCCTGACCCCCCCTGAAATTTATTTTTTATTCGATTTTAATAAAATTTAAAATGTTGCTTTCTTAGGGTGTAAATAATTGAAAAATGGTATTTTAGACATCAGAAAGTTCAATCACCCCCCTGACCCCCCTGAAATTTATTTTTCATTCGATTTTAATAAAATTTAAAATGTTGCTTTCTTAGGGTGTAAATAATTGAAAAATGGTATTTTAGACATCAGAAAGTTCAAACACCCCCCTGACCCCCCCTGAAATTTATTTTTCATTCGATTTTAATAAAATTTAAAATGTTGCTTTCTTAGGGTGTAAATAATTGAAAAATGGTATTTTAGACATCAGAAAGTTCAATCACCCTCCTGACCCCCCTGAAATTTATTTTTCATTCGATTTTAATAAAATTTAAAATGACGCTTTCTTAGGGTGTAAATAATTGAAAAATGGTATTTTAGACATCAGAAAGTTCAATCACCCCCCTGCCCCCCCCTGAAATTTATTTTTTCATTCGTTTTTAATAAAATTTAAAATTACGCTTCCTTAGGGTGTAAATAATTGAAAAATATATTAATCAAATATTTAAAATAAAAAATAAAAACTCTTTTTCATAATTAATTAAAATACATTTATCTGGACAACTCTTAGTCATATCCCGAGACGCCGCCCGCCAGGGCTAGCGGGGTAGGGTTGCCGAAGGCAACCCTACCGCAGCTAGTCATTAATAAAAGCATAAAAATATATAAATATAGGTTACTAGGGGATCAGATAATACCGGCGGTTAGACTAGCCTGCCATCTTTTGCAAGAGTGCTGAACTATTTGACACATAATTTTTAAATCTAAGCTTATTTTAAAATTTTCTTAATTAATATATGATTAATAATATTAATAAATTCATTTTTAAATTTAAAAAAAATTTAAAATTATTGTAACAATTTTTTTTTTTTTTTTTTTGTTTTTTGCTTGAGTAAAAAAATTAATTTCCCTAAGTTTTTAATAAGTCATTAAAAAAAATTATAACTTTTTGTCCCCCTCTCATAACCCATAATTTGAAATTTGTCTAAACGAAAATATAAATTTACACGCTGAACTTGTAATTTGATATTAATCACAACCAAATGTTACATCATTTGTTATTTTTATCAAAGAATACATTTTAAGCTGATAAATTCTTGTCACACGTATTTTCGTATTGTGGATTAACAAAAAAAAAAAAAAAGATAATGAAACAAGATATGAATTTACATGATCTCAGAAGTATATATAATAAGTCGAATATCGCCGAGTGTCTCTTCAGTTGAGTTGTGACCTTCCAAGCAGTCATGTTGCTCTTTATAGGAGTGTTAATATGCGTCAGCTATTTATTCTATTATTTCATTACAAAGAATAATGATTTTTTTGAGAAAAAAGGTTTGCCCTTTGAGAAACCCTTTCCACTTTTGGGCAATCAATGGCGGCTCTATTTTGGAAAAATCGATCAATTCCAGTATTATGACAGGTGAGTCAATTATTCACTATTTAAAAAAAAATTCTAAAATATTTAACTAAATTATATTTTAAATAATTATTTTGAAATATATATTCTTTGAATATTTAATTTTAATTTACAAAATATTTCAACGAAAGTCTGCAATCCAAAGTTTTGTTATAATTCAATTTAATTTTTCGTAGTGATTAAAAATTTCTTTATTTAAATTTATTTATTTTTACAATATTTTTCAACATTCAAAGCAGACAAATCGAAATTTCTTTCAATGCTAAAAAAAAATTTGTTAAAAAATCACTTCCACACTAAATTATTCTCTGGCTCTGCTTCTGATTTCTATTTTCTATGTTTTGTTAATATTTTTGAATGTTTTCAACATCTCGTTGAGGTTATTGACATTGTTACTAACCTTACTTAAAAATGACAAGATCATTATTAGCACAAAAACTAGTAGATGTAGAATGTATATTATTTTATATATCGTAGATTTTAATAAATATCACTGCGCTAACCTCTTACTTATTCAAAACGAGAATTCAAATTTAAAATTTGCTCCATGATATATTAGAAAAAAATTCCGTTAAACGGTTTCTGAATTGAATTGATACAAAAAAATTAATTTTTTTTTTTTTAATCTCTAAGGTCAAAGTTGTTATTTTCATATTATGCTAAGGGATAATAAAAAAATTTAATTATTTAAGAATGTAAATTAAGTTTTAATTTTCGCATCTCGAGGTGCTAATTTTGAGAGTTTCTAGCTGCCACAATTTTGAAGCTATCGACCTCAAATCTTTTTTTAATTAAAGCTATCTACAACTTATAGAAGCCCATTTTTTGATTTTCGAATTTTTTTTTTAGATTAATCACATTAGATAAAAGATAATTTTAAAAAATTCCATCTATATCTTATCGATAATTAAATTAGTAATCTTTGGGTTAAAAAAAGAAGTAATTTTTTGCCTTTAATTAATTAGCTGGAACATTTCAAATGAAATGGAATAAAACGCTTGTTTCCCTACGGGGAGAACTAACGTCATCTCTTGCCACCTAGAGAAACCAGCCATTTAGCATTTTTCGAGTCGCGTACCTTAAATAGATTTTAGAAGTAATTTTATTTATAATTAAATTTTATATTGCAATATAACATTGTATTTTTATTTTTATTTATTTAATATTTGTTTTATTTCAAGGACATATCAAATGGAAAAATAAGAATTTCAATTTAGGATTTATTTTCACAGATGGCCGTCATGTTAGTTACTTCCAAAGGGCTTTCGGGTTAAATGGAATGCATTTTACTTTTGACATTTATCTAACCTCAATTGTCAAAATGTTTATTTTTCCGATTAATTAGCAATAATTTTAAATGTTCGTTCACTGCTGATGTTTTGTTATGTTATATAAATTTGGAGAGATTAGTTATAACCTTGACTTTCATTTTGTTTGTATTATTATTGAATAGAAAAAAAGAAGTTGATGACCTCCCAGAGTATTTATCATGACGTAACTTTTGAAATTTTTTTTTTTATATAAGATAAATTTGCCAAAACAAAAAACAAAATTTCATTCTCAAGGCTCTTTTCATTCATAGATTTAACTTTTTTTTTATTTCAGATTTTATAAATTAGCAAAATCTAGTGGAATCGGAGGAATTTTCGAAACTATCAAACCCGGCTTCATGATAGCGGATCCGGAATTAATCAAGAGTATAACAGTCAAGGATTTTGAACATTTTGTGAACCACGTTGATTTCGCTCATCCTGATGATATCTTCTCCAAAACTCTTGTTGGCCTAAAAGGTAAAAATATTATTTGGCTGATCTAAAAATATATATAACCTATAATTGGACGATGTTATGCACGAAAGAATCCAGCGCCATTAACCTAAATCTGAGATAAAATAAATAAATAAATAAATTTATTACGACCCGCTTAGAGGCACCAGTCCTCGGTGGCTAGGTCCAACAAACACAATACAAATTTAAATACAAGAACAAATACAACAAAACAAAAGCAAAACAAAAGGAAAAAATACTCAGCATATACCCTCAAAAACTAAATAAATAAATAAATAAAATAAATAAATAGAAATGCATGCCCATTAACAATCAACATGTTCATGCATTTCCATCGAAAGAAATAAAAAAAAAAAACAATTATCAAAAAAATTCACGCAAGCCACGAGACCAGGAGTAAACGTCGCATTAGCCATCCCGACATTCGCCTTAAGCGGTTAAGGAAAACCTGGCCAAAACCTTAATAAGGGCATCCGCAGGATTTTTTTGCAGGAGGGGGGGGGGGGCAAGTCACTTCCAGATAAGTTAAAAATCTTTGATATTATAATGTTAACATCTCTTAGTATTTAAACTTCCACCCCAAGATGTATTTCCTTACAAGATGGCGGTCTTAACTTAACTTTTCGATCATAATGGCGCTTGGATCCATTATGCATAACATCGTCCAATTTTCTTAAGTAGATATGGAAGGGGAAAGGCTTTTGTACTAAATTTCGGGCTTTTGGCTTTTCAGGAGCGACGTCTAAACGTACTTTAAAAAAAAAAACGTAGACTATTATAAGGAATTTTTCAATGCAGTTTTTTTTTAAATGAATTAAATTCCTAAGAGATTATTGGGACATCGAGCTATACATTTTTTTAATGACTTATTAAAAAATTAAGGAAATTAATTATTTTGTTATCAAGCAAATACAAAAAAACAATCTGTCCCAATAATCTTTATTTTTTTTAAATTTAAAAATGAATTTATTGTTATTATTAATCACATATTAATTAAGAAATTTTTAAAATAAGCTTAGATGATTTATTTTAAAATCAACTGTCAAATTCGTTCAGCATTCTTGCAATAGATGGCAGGCTAGTCTAACAGACGATCCCTTATTAGCCTATATCTGGCCTATATTTATATATTTTTATTTTTTTTTTTGCTTTTATAAAAGATACATAATATATACATAACATTTATTGTTAAAAGATCAATGAAAATCAACCAAACGCATTAAATATTATTGCTACCATTCTACATCTCTTCAAACTTTTAATTACTTGATTTTTGCCTACTTGTTATACACACACCCATCCAAAGCGGGAAAAACACGCGTAAGGCATTCTAATTCCAAAAGATCCACAGAGTCTAGTACCCACTGGGATCAGCATGTCACCGAGGAGAGCCCGGGCGCCATTGAATTCGTGCATCTGGTGTGTGGCGGGTTTCTATATCGCAGGCGTTTTGGAACTATATATGCGCAACATTCTCAAAGCTGACATGAATCCGATGTCTCCGTGCCATTGCATTTCCTTTCTTTTCTTTCTCTATTTGTAATATTAAATTAATAGAGGATCTCCAAAGAAGTTTGTCCTTCGATTTTAATGTGTTCCGAAGGTCATGGTCATATTTGTTCCGATCAATTTATGAATTCACCAACTTTCTAAGTTATCTTTTAAAGTGAAACTTTATTTCCATTTTTTTTTTTTTTTTTTTTTGACACGTTAAGAGGGTTCAGGAGGTAGAAGTTACGCATGTTTTTGCCTAGAAGAGGGCGTAGTGTGTCTTCAAAAGTAAGCCAAAAAAAAAAAAAAATTTGCCAAGAGATGTCAAAATGGTAGCTAATAATATTTAATGCATTTGGTTGATTTTCATTGATCTTTTAACAATAAATACTTTATAAATGTTATTATATATTATGTCTCTTTTATAAAAGCATATAAATATAGGCCAGATATAGGCTAATAGGGGATCGGCTATTAGACTAGCCTGCCATCTTTTGCAAGAGCGCTGAAACTTTTGAGATTGATTTGACAGTTGTTTTTTTTTTTTTTTTAATACCTAAATTTATTTTTTACTGCGGTCTCAAATCCTTTAATTATTATAGGTTGGATATATTTTTACATTTTTAGATTAAAAAAAAAAAATTGCAATTTTCATAATAGAACGTTTTTTACATTTCCTATAAATATAAAAAAAATAATTTTTTTAATCATAATTAAAAAAAGCAATCTATCATGAAAAATGCCCACAAAAAATCATTTTAAAAAACACTGCATAAAAAAATACTTTAAAATGCCTTAGTAGTTTGTTACTAAAGATTAGATGAGCCCTCATGAAGCCCCTTAACATGTCTGTTGACGGTTGATAAGATGAGGACACGATTGATAACGCTAGTGTCAGAATCCAGAATAAAGACCCGCGACAATGAATTCCAGTGCATACTAGAGAGATCATCCTTATTTCTTATAATTATTTCTTATAATTCTTCATCTTCTGAAATTAAATACTGCCTTCTTATAAAACGGGCTAAGTCAAGTAAATTCAGGCTTCAGTCCCCCCCCTTCTTAAGTATAATTTTTTCAAACCCTACGCCCAGAGGCCGGTTGGGTTTGAGGTGTATGTCTTCCTAGCACCTCGGGCAAATAAACGGGGATCCAGATAGGCATTTCAAATAATAATATGTTCTATCCAATGTAGTGGCTTGTACTGAAGAAGAGTCCATCACACTGCAATTGAAATATTTACAAATAAAAAAACAAATTATTTATTTCCCGACGGTCCTTAGAAAAATTGATCTTCCTTACGGCCATCTACAATCAATTCAATTATGTTTTAGATAATAAATGGAGAGATGTCAGGTCGATTTTAAGTCCAGCATTCACTGGAAATAAAATGCGTCTAATGTTCGATTTAGTTGAAAAGTGCGTATTAAAGTTAGAGAAATATCTTCATAACGAGTACCAAAAAGGAAAAGGTAAGCAACAAATTGATATTAGATCTTAATAAGTCCTGATCTACCTTTTTTTTATCATATTTAGGACAAGTTGTGAAGAGAGAATTAAAGGAATTAATCTCCCGATTTACCAACGATGCAATTGCAACAACAGCGTTTGGAATCGAAGTGGATGCTGTGAATGACATTGAAAATGACTTCTTTCTTAAAGGCAAAGATTTAGTCGATTTCACTTCCGGATTTCGTTGGCTAAAAGTTCCTTTAGCATTTTTGGCACCAAAATTAATGAAAGTAAGATTTATCTTCCATATTTAGAATACTATCCTAATTCCAAAAGTCCGAAAGATATCCTTCCTTTGTTTTCATAATATCCCTTTATTGGATTAAACTTCTGCCTATCTTCAACATTTATAAACTCTAATTATTTAAATATAATAATAGTCTTCCTTTGATGATCTACCGTCATTGGAATAACCTTCTTACTTAGAACCTTCTCAAATTAAATTCCTCCAAAAACAGAAAAACATCATTTGTGAACAATCTCTAAACCCTCTTGTATAATTCAAGTCTCCATTTATCGAGTTGGTCTTTCGTTATTCGTTTATGATCAAAGGACATTGAATATCTTTTGAACCTTATGGAAGTTCTTGGCAAATATTTATAATAGAATATCAATAACTTGTAAAGAATTCAATCTCAGGTTCATTTCTTAAATAGTTCTTTTAGACCTTGTGACCACATGTATATCTCCAATCAGAATTGAAATCATTCATTTCAAATAAATATGTCCTTTTCGAATCATATCTGCGCACATAGTCATATTCCACATAATCCAAGTTTGCTGAAATAATCCTTAAAGAATAAAAGTTTTTATTTTGATTTAGTGCAACTCTCTAAAATTCTCCATCCAACTAGTTTGCATTCATCAATTTAATAGGCTATTGAATACCCTCTACAAATGGAAAATTTAGATGAAGCTGAATTGCAGTTCAGAGTCGAAAAAAGCAGTGTCAGCTGACATTATACTTGACAAGACGGACGGACGGGCAGAGGGACACTCCGCTATCATATTATAGATTTTTATAATGATTAACTTATTTTATTTTTAGGTAGTCTTCCAAGAGGGAATTTTACCTGAAAAATCTGTCAAATTCTTTCGAAATATTTTCTTGGATAATATCAATAGTAGAAGAGAGAAAGGAATTATTCGTCATGATATGATCCATTTGATGTTGGAGGCCACAAAAGAGGAACGAGAAAAACGGAAAAAGCAACACGATTCAGAAGGTATCAACTATCATCTCCTCCAAATAATAATCGATAGCTAATAATACCCTTTTAATTCAATAATTCCAATTTTAGTGTTAACTGATGAGGAAATGTTGGCACAAGCTCTGATTTTCTTTTTCGGTGGTTTTGACACCATCTCACAAACTTTGACATTTGCACTGCATCATATTGCTGAATATCCTGAAGTTCAAGAGAAATTGTATCAAGAAATAAAGAAAACTCTCGAAGAGAACAACGGGAAGATTAATTATGAGATTTTAATGAAAATGCCATATTTAGAGATGTTCTTAAGTGGTAGGTATCGGAGACTGAACTTTAATCTCATAGGATAGTATCCCCTCATACCTATTATTATATTGTTTCAGAATCTCAAAGAATTCTTCCTGTTTTCACATTTACCGAACGTCAATGTACAAAAAGATACACAATTCCAGCTACCAATAATCATCCGGAAGTGACAATAGAACCGGGAGAAATGGTTGTGATTGCTCCGTACAGTTTCCACCATGATCCTGATTATTTTCCAAATCCAGAGAGATTTGATCCTGAACGATTTAGCGATGAGAACAAATCCAGTATCAATCCATATACATATCTGCCTTTTGGAATTGGACCACGTGTCTGTATTGGTAAGTATTTACTGAACAAACCTCTTGATTCCCTAAAAAACATCAATTTTTTCTTCTTTTTCACGACATCCTTCTTCAAACAATTCAACATCCAATTTCTCTTTCTTTTTGAGATTTTTTAGCAGGTTTTTTGAAAACCTTTTCATTTAGCTTCCTTCTTTAAATCCAAACTCTTGTTAAAATTATTGACGTAACAAGAGGTTATCTGTAGAATTTGAAGAAAAAAGAATAATCTTGATCTCTAATTATTGAAAGAGTCATTGAATGCTAAAGCAGAAATTGATTTGTGTATCTTCAGTCCTCTGAGGGTATCTGCAATTGAAGCACTAGCCTAAATGATCAAATCAATTTGTCTCTCTCTCTCCTTCGACTTTGGAATCCAAAGACTTTCTCTTCTCGATTACTCATTCAACAGCAACAACTACACACAAAATAAGAATAATAAAAGATCATTTATTTGATGTTAACAAGATATGTAGTATCTGTGTAGTTCGTCTAACATTACACTAGATATTTCCTGTCGTTAATCCGACCAAAATATCTTTTCTCTCATACTCTCTCTAACTTGGGTGGTTGAAGCTAACAAGGAGAAGGAACTACTTTCTGGGCATTTCAGTATTCAACATCCTAAAATTTAAGCAGCCTGAATACCTGTACAAAAGGTTCGTGCTTGCCAAAGAAGGTCGTTCCCGATCCCTACGCACAGATGCTCTCGATCTGCTGCTTCCCGTGCACAGGACGCAAACCCTGGCCAATTCTTTTGAGGTCAAGGCAATTAAGTTGTGGAACAGCATCCCCAGCCATGTTAGGAGGTCGAGAGGGCTGATGAGGTTTAAGGCAGGACTCATGGCTCACTTGCTCGAGAGGCACTAGTGGAGGTTGTTTATGATGAGGGATTGTTTTTTTGAGAAGGGGAGGAGAAAGTGTACAAGAGGTATGGAGGAGGGGATGGAGAGTGTATGTGTGAAGTGTTTAAAAATGTAAATGGAGGAGATGTGGAGGATGTAATGGATAATGTGTGAATTGTTCAGTGTGAATGGAGTGTTGAGAAATGTAATAAGGACGGAAGAGAAAATGTTTAAAGTTGTGCAAAATTGTAATATTGCTCCACGAGTGAAAGCTCAGAGCATTTAATAAATGTCAATCAATCAATCAATCTATGAAGACTTGAAATCGCTCTCAGGGTGAATCTCCTCGACCTGCATCGGACGAAGACGGAAGACCATTCGCTAACGAATCCATTAAGCTGTGGGACGGTTTATCGGAGTCGATTAGAGCGCCGAGGTGGCTTATATTTAGGAGACGATTTTATAAGCACTTACTAGATGAGAAGAGGGGGTCAGGCCAAAGAAAGGAGTATATCAATGCACAACAATTGTGACGAGGAGAAGGAGTAATGAAGTAAAAAGGGAATTAAGGTCAATTTCCACTAGACGTGCCGTGCGATGCCGTAGGCCTTTTTTGCTCGAAGGACTGTTGACGGCAGACGGCAGGAATTGAAACCGCCTCTTCAATGCTAATAGCATGTCCGTTTGAGCGATTCCGGCCGACGGCATCGCATGGCACGTCTAGTGGAAATTGACCTTAATTGTGCCATTATGAATGCTTCCAGTGATCATGTCTCTGATAAAAAATAAAGTTATCTTATCTATCTCTCTCTCTCGTATCTATTGATAATTTTAAACAGATTATTCACATCCAATCAATGTTGCGTTATAAAATAAATCTCTATTTTCTTTTTTTTTCTTTTTCTAGCGAACCGATTTGCCAAAATGGAAGTCAAATTAGTCATCTTTCATATTTTGAAGAGTTTAGAATTGGTATTTGTTGAAGAAACGGAACATCCAATAAAATTTTCTGGTAAAGGAAATGGAGTTACATCAGACAAAGGATTCTGGTTGGGATTCAAACCGAGAGCAAAGAAATAAAAAAAAAAAAAACGGGTATACTCAAATATTTCTTTTTAAATATTAATAGTTTTTTATTTAAGATTAAAAGTTCAATCATTGTAAATACGTCATACGTAATTCTGTTGTTGATATACTACATACAATGTCTTTTATATTATAATACGAGTATTTTTTATTGATTTCTGATTCCTCTTCCTTTTTATCCCATGAAATATTTTTTTTTAATTGACGATGATCCCTTTAAATCAAAGAATTTTTGCATCATAATCATCAAACGAATTTTTTTTTAGCTAAATGATTAGAAAAAAGTCTGTTTTAACAAAAAAAGTCCGTATCAATTCTATTAATGTGAGAAATAGAGGCATCTCTTGATGAGGAGACCAAGATCTTTAGAATTTAATTATATCAAGCAATGGGTTATTTGAGTTTACCTGTTAATGCTATGATCACGGAACCTCCTTTAGAGATCAGAACTAAAATGCTAGCGTCGAAATTTATGTTAAAAAGAAAAGTCAGATTTTATCATCCAGTCCCAGAAGCTATCTCTTGTCTTCATACCACATGAGTTCAAGACTCATTTCTTTTGGAATCATAAACCTAATCCCCTCTCTCTTACCACATCTCGCCTATGGTTAAATCTATAGCAAGGAAATAAGGTTTCCTAATGAAAACGAAGCGTTACTTTTCCTCCCAACAACTCCTAACCTTCTATAAAGCTCGAATTCGGCCGTGTCTTGAATATGGTTCTCATCTTTGGCGAGGGGCGTTCTCCTTGGACGCCATTCAGAGGCGGTGCAATTAGACTGATAGGTGATTCTACCCTCCCCGCATCCCTACAGTCACTAGATCATAGAAGAAGCGTGTCTGCACTCTCTCTTTCTTCTACAGGTATTACCATGGCCAATGCTCGGCGGAATTAAAATCAATTATCCCACCCAATGCAACATATTCACGGAACACAAGAGAGGCATCTTCCCAGCATCCCTATGCTGTTCAGATCACGACTAACAGAACAAGTCAATTTCATTTTTCCTTTGTCCCGTGATTGGAACAAGCTCTCTGAGTCTATCTTCCCCAAAACCTACAATCTTCAGACTTTCAAGTCTAATCTCAACAGGCATCTTCTCACTTCCCGCAGTTAAGTTCCCCTTTTATGCTTCTCCTTTTGTTTTTATTTTCTTCCTGGCTGCATGTGACTATTGGTCATTATAGGTCTTCGGACCTTATGCACCCATTCCAAAAAAAGCCATTGTTTAACACTCGAAGTGGTATTCATTTTTGTACCCAAGGCACGTGACATGAACACTCTCCTCACTCTTATTCATTTTGCGATGAGCACTTCACGAAGTTTATACCCGTATTCATGGTCGTTGAAGAAGAAGAAATCCTTATACTTATATAAATAGATAAGGATTCCTTCTTCCTCTAGGAACGACTATGAATACGGATATTAGAGACAGAAAGGTGGGCGGACAGATGAATAGCAGCGAATTATATAGAATTACGCAACTTTTAATATAATATTTTATTAAAATTCACCTCCAAATGTTATATAATTTGTTATTTATGCTGATAAATTCTTGTCCCTCACATTTTCTTATTGTGGATTAACAAACAAACAAACAAAAAAAAATCAAACAAAAAAGATAATGAAACTACATTATCTAAGATGTATAATAAGTCGAATATCGCCGAGTGTCACTTCAGTTGAGTTGTGACCTTCCAAGCAGTCATGTTGCTCTTTATAGGAGTGTTAATATGCGTCAGCTATTTATTCTATTATTTCATTACAAAGAATAATGATTTTTTTGAGAAAAAAGGTTTGCCCTTTGAGAAACCCTTTCCACTTTTGGGCAATCAATGGCGGCTCTATTTTGGAAAAATCGATCAATTCCAGTATTATGACAGGTGAGTCAATCAATCAATCACTGATTAAAAAAAAAAAAATCCTAAATTATTTAATTTTACTCTACAAAATATTTCAACTAAAGTCTGCGTTCAAAAGTTTTGTTATATTTCAATTTAATTTGGGCTTGGTAGTGATTAAATTTCTTTATATAAATTTATTTTTTTTTTTTAATTTCAAGCATATGCTCCAAGATTCAAAGCAGACAAATCGTAATTTCTTTCAATGCTAAAAAAAAGAAAATTGTTAATAAAATCGCTTCCACACTAAATTATTCTCTGGCTCTGCTTCTGATTTCTATTTTCTATGTTTTGTTAATATTTTTGAATGTTTTCACTATCTCGTTGAGGTTATTGACATTGTTACTAACCTTACTTAAAATGACAAGATCATTATTAGCACAAAAAAACTAGTAGATGTAGAATCAGTAGCGTAACGTTTTTTAGCTGGGCCCCCCGCAACCCGGGGGCCCGGGCCCTCTCAAAGAGAAATTTTCATTATTATTTTTTTATCTAAATTTTTCAGTTTTTACCGGAGCCCTGATAAGATACATTTTTTTTAGCCCGGCCCGGCCCGTGGGCCCCCCAAGGTCCGGGGCCCCCCGCATCGCGGGGTCTGCGGGGGGCGTACGTTACGCCACTGTGTAGAATGTATATTATTTTATATATCGTAGATTTTAATAAATATCACTGCACTAACCTCTTACTTATTCAAAAAGAGAATTCATAGCTTAATTCAAATTTAAAATTGGTGCAAAGCTCTAAGTTCAATTGTAA
>JAKCPI010022660.1:0-12971 GCA_023213315.1 Euborellia annulipes | reverse complement strand
CAACACATTTTGTTATAGTTTGTATTCTATTTTTCACAATTTTTGTCATTTTATTGTATCAAAGCCTTTGTTATATTTTTGTTATCGATGTTTTTGTTCAGTTTTTTGCATCCCAGATTTTGTCATTTTTTTGTATCAAAACATGTTATATTTTGTTATCTATGTTTTTGTTATGTTTGTTGCATCACAGTTTTTTTGCGCTAATTTTTGTATCAAAACTTTTGTTATGAGTTATATACTGACTTTTTTTGTTATTTTTTGTCTCAATGCCATTTTTTTGTACCTTATCGATTTTTTGTTCTGATTTTGCATTACAGATTTTACCATTATCTCTTATCAAAATCTTTTGTTATGTTTTTTGATTCAATGTTTTTAAATATATAAATAATTTTATCATTTTTTATTTTTAAATAACTAAAATTCGATTTATCCCCAGCCTTTAACAAGATACCCAAGAAGAGTCTTTTTAGATAATAACCTACCATGGGGAACATAAACATTTGCACCCTAGCCTGTTTGAAAGACGCCTGCTAGTTAGGCAGCCCAATCGACTCACCACTACATATGCAGTGTCTGTGTGAATTTACCTGAGCTAGGGTTCTGAGGGCCTTTTATGATAGACCATAAACCAACCCTTTGAACAATCTATATAGCGATATAGCGTGAAGCCTTTTCATATCAAATGAATTTGATCTCAAATTAATAGAATTTCAACATTTTAATTAATCTTATCTTCTTATTTGGAAAAAATTAACTTATTTCACAATTTGAACGAAACTTCGTGTCCCAATTTTTAGTAAAATTTTTCCGATATCTAAGTAGACCTTTTATACCAGGTAATAATATCTCGGGGCGTTAAAATATTCTTATTTATATTCTTAAAAAAAAAACTGTTATTTCGGATTTTTTGTTACGAGAGGTCTTACAACATAGAATGTGGCATGTTCAGACAATAGATAAAATTTAAATAAAATAAGATAAGTAAAAATTTGCGAATTCTTCTTTCTATCTCGCAATGCAAGAAGCCAGATCGATGAAATTTAATAAATAATTCTTGCCCTAAAATTAGAGATCTGTTTCAAATTTTGTAGTAAATACTTCAACCGGAAGTAGGCCTACTTTACCTAAGATTATAGAAGTATTTTAAAAATGTAATATTTTTAGTAAAGAAAGTGAAAGATGCACTTCCTTTTGAGTAGCAAAGTGGCGAAAATATATTTCAATTCTTTGCTATCGATTCTGGCCTATTAATTTGTTGCCCGGCTATTTAAATGTAAGGTATATGTTTATAAAACTTTCAAACCCTTCTTACCAAGAATGGAATTAGGCCACTTTCAAATTAATAACCAGATTAAAATATTTTTAAAAGGTAATTTTTATAATCTTAGGTAAAGTACTAACTACTTCCGGTTGAAGTATTGTAATTACTCAAAATTTGAAACAGATATACAATTTTAGGGTAAGAATTATTTACTAAATTTCACCGATCTGGCTACTTGCATTGCGAGATAGAGAGAGGAATTCGCAAATTTTTATTTAAAATGTATCTATTTTTCCAAAGGGATGGTTTATGGCTTCTTCATAAAATACCCTCAGAACCCTAAGCTCAGGTAAATTCACACAGACACTGCATATGTAGTGGTGGAGTCGATTAGGCTGCCTAACTAGTAGGCGTCTTGCAAACCTGTTAGGGTGCAAAATGTTTATGTTCCCCATGGTAGAGGGCCGGCAGCTCTACGGGTTGCATTCTCCGCCCGCAGATCGTGGAATTTAATTCATAATTACCTTTTCAAATAAAGAGATAAATAAGAAACTTTTTGGTATTACAATTCAAATAATGTTTAAAACCCCGATGGAAAATTCCCGGCACATTTAAATAGAAGCTAGAAGGTGAGTGGGAGTTTATAAATCACATAGTGACAGTTTGTTTATATTCAGAGTGTCTCTTTCTTTCTTAAGGTGTCTTTGTTAGTATCGCTAATGACGTCAGAGATTAAAGTCAGTGCAGCAGCAACAACAGGAGAAAAGAAAACAAATGTACAACATACAATATATACAAAAGCGAATCTTGGTAGTTAAATAGAAAAAAAAAAATTTGCTTTTACTCCCTAAAGACAATAAATTAATTTAAATGGAATGCATCCTCCATTGTTGCTATTATTTATTTTTATTAAAATTATTATTATATTTCATTAAAATTAATTATTTCATAAAATTACCTAGAAAAATTCATTACAAAAAATAAAAATAAAATTTCCTAATTAAATACTAGTTACGTAATCTGCTTTAGGTGGACGAATTAAATAAAATATATTTTGGAAGCTTAGTGTATTTTATATTTTAATATCCATATAAAAAAAAAATCATTAAATAATATCATCAAACAGTGCATTCAATCTAAATTTCGTTGAATTTAATTTTAATTTATGTTTACATTTATTTTAAATTTTTTTTTTATATATTCACTAAGTCTTACAAGAGGAGTGCATAGCCTTCATGTCACCGATTTTTACGAAAATTCATTTTTACATGTAGAATTTAAACAAAAAACAAATTCTGTTAAAGCGAGAGAATGAATGAAAAAAAAATGTTAAAGATTTTGCCAGCATGTCTTAAGCAGTTGCTAACAATAACATTTACAAAAGTTGCAATGGGTAGATCGGTAGCGTTCATTCTTTGTAAACATGGAATTCTGAGTTCGAATCTCGCCCTGGGCAACTATTTTTTTGTGTAATTTATTTTTTTGGATTTCTAAGAATATTTCTTCATATTAATATGTAAATAAAAAGTTTTTTTTAATTATTGGCTTTTAATTTTTAACATGCTACATATATTTAAAGAAAAGTCAAATGCTTTCTGTCAAAAATATAATACAGTATAAGGAAATATTTAATATTATACGAGAAATATTTAATAAATACATAACAATAAGGAAAATTTCAAAAATTTTCACAAATTTTTTTTATTTTTGTATTCATTAAATATTAAATATTATTGTACATTTATTTATGTGTTCAAATAAAAAAAAAAAAAATAGTTGCACAGGGCGAGATTCAAACTCGGGTTCATGTTTACAAAGAATGAACGCTACCGATCTACCCATCGCGGCTTTTGTAAATGTTATTGTTAGCAACGGCTTAAGACATGCTGGCAAATTCTTTTAACATTTTTTTAGACGAACGGTTGAGTAGTGCGTTCTCTCGCTTCAACAGATTTTGTTCTTCATTGAGTAGGCCTACTACACATAAAAAATTTTCGTTCAAATAAGTATTATGAAGGCACTCTCCTTGTTAGATTGTATTTTTTATTTACTAAATTTGTTTTATTAAATAAATATTGATTTATTTATTTAATGTTAAATACAAATAAATTACATTTAATGCCAATCGATAAAGTGTAAAATTCTGCATTTTTTGAGCCTAAATATGTCAATATACGTTTATTAGTTCCGAAGTTATTTCATTTTAAATAAATATTCAAGGTCATATTTTTAAAATTATCTTATTAATAATTTTATTTATTTAAAATAATAAAATAATTAATTTCTAAATTTTATATGACCTTGAAAATTTATTAAAATTGAAATAACTCCTGAACAAATGAACTTACAATGACGTATTTGGGCTCAAAAAATTCAAAAATTTACGCTTTATTGATTTGCATTAACCTAATAAATACCTGCCATATAACTCTCCCTTCGTATAGAACATCCATAAATAATTATCACGATAATCAATCGAGTTTATTAGCTCTTACATGGATAATAATAATAATAATCACCCGAGAGTAAATGAGAGAGGAGAAGCAGCATGTTTTGGTGATTTATAAGATGACGATGGGAAATAAGAACATGAACACAGTACACAAAAGGAAAATGGAACATAAATCCACCTGATAATATCTTTAAACAAAAGAGAAAGGGGGAATATAATTTACTTAAAAAAAAAAAAAAAAAATTGGGGTGTGAGTGAACTAAAAACGTGTGATAGAAAATTAATTAAAAGCAAAAGGTATCGTTATTTATTAGGAAAAAAATTAAATTATTTTAAATTAATTTCTTTGCATATTTAATTCAAAATATGAATTAAACTAAAACTTTAAAAAAAAGATTAATACATTTTCAAGGTCATATAATTATTTTAGTTGCGGGATGACCGAGCTCGGAGGTTTTTTTCTTTTGATAAAAAAAAGTATTATGCCTCATTAAAAAACTAGTGCTCGAAGTAGGCCAAAGACAAAACTTTGCATAATTTCATATTGTTACTTAAAATTTGAAATAAATCAAAGTGAATTTTTAAGAAAAAATGGAAAAACTAAAAATGTACATCAGTAAAGTAATAGTATTTGAGTTTCTCAAAGACGTGATCAATCTTTCTTTTCTATACATCAAATTACATTGGTCGTTTAATAGTACTAATTAAATCAAATAAATAAAATAAAACAAATAAATCAAAGTTCCGGGGTGACCGAGCCGGAGCTCGGTCTTTTTTTTATATTGATAAAATTGTAAAAAACTAAAAAAAGTACATCAGTGAAGTACGAATACTCGAGGGGCGCAATTTGATTTATATAGAAGAAATAAGAAAATATTTAAAAGAAATTATTATATAACGAGATAAATAACTTGCTCCTCAATGGAAACATCAATAAAAACACCAAAATAAGAAGTAACAGTCCAGGGAGAGCTTTGAGGAATAGCAACATTACTGGGTGGATACTTAGAGGAGACAGTGCCTCATAAGAATACATTAATCATGAGATATAAGAGAGTTGCCCAGGAAATGCGTCAGCCTGGAGACAATTAAAAATTATTATTTTCAATAAAATTAATTAATAATAATCAGAAATTAGTATTTTAATATTATAATTTAAATAATAGGTATATTTCTACTAATTGGCCTTTTGACATTATTAAATTAAATACATTGTTAGTAATTATTGATATAAAAAATTAAATTTACAAAATTGCACATTAATTGAATTTTAATATTCGTGGAGAGATAAATCTGTGGGTCTAGAGTAAAGAGAGGGAGGGTTTGACCAGGAAGCAAGCCCACTAGACTTTGAATATTATAAAACCTTTAAAACGAAAATTAGAAAAAAGCTAATAAAGTACACCAGTAAGGTACTACTACTCGAGGTTTCCTGAATTTCAACTATTAATTATATAATTATCTTTCAACTTTTTTTTTTATCAGAAAAATCATAAAAATGATGAAACGTAGCGCAATTTGTTTTTTATCCCGGAAATAGCAAATATTTAAAAATTGAAAGAAATCTTTAAAGAGAATTTCGAGAAAATTGGGAAAAACTAATAAAGTACACCAGTAAGGTACTAGTACTCGAGGTGTCCTGAAGATGAAACGAAGCGCAATTTGTTTTTTATCCCGGAAATAGCAAATATTTAAAATTTGAAAGAAATCTTTAAAGGGGAATTTCGAGAAAAATGGAAAAAACAAAAAGTGCACCAGTAAAGTACTAGTACTCGAGGTGTCCTGAAGATGAAACGTAGCGCAATTTGTTTTTTATCCCGGAAATAGCAAATATTTAAAATTTGAAAGAAATCTTTAAAGGGAATTTCGAGAAAAATGGAAAAAACTAACAAAGTACACCAGTAAAGTACTAGTACCCGAATTTTCCCAAACATGAGACCTAGTACAATTTCATTTTGGGACCACAAATAGTATATATTTAAAATTTGAAATAAATCGTTAGAGCCGTTTTCGAGAACTGATATGCATATAAACAAACAAACGTACATTGCTCGTTTAATATAATTAGATTAGATTAGATTAGATAGATAGATTAGATTAGATTAGATTAGATAAATCAAATAAAACAAATAAATCAAATAAATCAAATATATAAAATAAATAAAATAAAACAAATAAATAAAATAAATAAAATAAATCAAATAAATCAAATAAAATAAATCAAATAAATAAAATAAATCAAATAAAACAAATAAATCAAATAAATAAAATAAATAAAATAAAACAAATAAATCAAATAAATAAAATAAATAAAATAAATCAAATAAAAAATAAATTAAATAAAAATAAATCAAATAAATCAAATAAATAAAATAAAACAAATAAATCAAATAAATCAAATAAAATAAATAAATTAAATAAATCAAATAAATAAAATAAATAAAATAAATAAAATAAATAAAATAAATAAAATAAAACAAATAAATCAAATAAATCAAATAAATAAAATAAATAAAATTAAAATAAATAAAATTAATCTACAAATGCGGAAACATTAAATGCAAAACATTCAATATTTATTTAAGACCAATTTATTATTTATTATTTATTAGACGAATTAATTAATTAATATTTATTAGATCGTGTGTAATTGACAATATTTGCCCTGATGAAGGTCGTGATTGGCGACCGAAACGTTGGCAAATAAAAATTAAATAAAGATTTTTTTTATTTAATCCCCCTGGCTGCAAAGTCCCTGCGAATCCTGAGCAAATTTATTAAATATATATAAAAAATACAATATAGACCTATCTACAGAATAGGCAATATTAAAAAAAAGGATATAAACATGAATTAAAATTAAATAATTGAATAAAATTTCGATTAAATGCGCTATTTAAGGTGTTGATTTTGAGAGGTTGCGGACACAATTTTGAAGCCCTCGAGAGTTGCACCTTAAATAAGTGACAACAGCGGATTTTTTTAAAACTATTCCGATTTAATTTATTATAGTAAAAAAAAAAGTAAAAAAATGAAAGAAAAATAAATATCCTTATTATCATTTATTTATACCGTAAGTACAAGTCGTTTGTAATTGTTCACTTCTCTCTTTCATCTCTTAATAAATACTTACTTGTTTATGTTTACAAAACAAAAACAAACAACATTTTAATATCCGCTCGTCTTTAGGAAATTGCTCTTTCCAGTTTGAACCAGTTCCATTTTCTAGTTCAGATAATTATGGTATTAATAAATTTTTTTTTCTTCGGGGCTGCTCCTGTATTGTTCGCTCCTGGACCCTCTTTACCGCGTTATTTTGCAATTTTTTTTATCAGATCAAAATTTTCATTAAATATATATTGTAGAAAAAGGGTGGTATTAAGAAATATACACAAAAGACAAGGTGAAGAGTTGTTATTTTTTCTTTCTTAAAAACTTAGAAACGAGTGAGAGTATGGTATCATATGCGACCGAAACGTCAAATAACAATATTTTCCCTTTCTAATAATAATTTAATAACAGTTGAATAAATTTATGTGTAAAATAATAGGCTAAAATACTTGTTTCATCTGTTAATATTCCAATGCATTTTCTTAAATTTATTTATTAAATGCTACTATTTAATAATAATTAACTATGTAATAGGAACTATAATACTTTTTAATAATTATTATCTGGATAAGAGATAAATGATCAGAGGCGTACCCAGGGAGGGGTCGAGAAAAATCTATATTTCAAATATCAATTTTTGTTTACATTTATTTCATTCTTATATAACAATATTTAATTTTCTGTTCACAGACTAGATTTAAAATTTTAAAGTTATTTATCAATTAGCCACCATTTTTTTTTGAATTAAAATATATAGGCTATCACTTCAATTGGCTGGGAAATTTTTTCTCACCCTCCCCATTCATCAAATACCCGACCATTTGATTATATTCTAGCGCAGAAATACGAGATAAAGAAAAGTAACAAAAAAGTCTGGATTAAACGCTCCTTTAAAAAAGAATACCCAAAGATTTTTCAAATAACATATGAAACGAGCTTTTTATTAATAAAAAAAAGGAACAAACAATTACGTCCGGTAAATACCAAGTATTGTTAAAAACCAACTCCAGCTATATTTCTTCGTTATTTTTAAAATTTTCCCACATAAAGATAATTAATAGTATCAAATGTTTGCTTGTTTCATATGTTAAAATTTGACTGCATTTTTTTAAAAAATTATTTGGGTTCTCTGATTGAATTTAAGATAATATTTATATTTTATTGATGAAATCTTTTTTTTCTTCTTTGACTAAAGTCATACACATATATAGATAGGTATTTATAAAATAAATTAAAAAAATGTGGCAGATGATTAAAGAATAAGAAGTGAATATGTTGCTAGTATACAATAAAACAAAAGTAAATTTTTTTTTTTGTCGCATATAGGTTCGATCGACAAACGAATCAAATCAAGTGGCTGATTTTAAAAAACAAAATCCAAGATAAATGCTTAATTTGAATAAATGACTGTTTGTGTCCGCCTTAGGCATACCGCCCAGCTATTTTTGAATAAACGATTCTTCTGAAAAATAAATAAATAATAAAAAGATCATAAAAGATAATACAAATTTTTCAAATAAATAAGAATAGTAATAAAATGTTGATTGTTTCATATGTTAAAATTGGACTGCATTTTTTAAAATTTTTTCGATTGCAATGGATTAATATCTATATTTATTTGATAAATCCGCCTTAAGGCATACCACCTGCTATTTTTGAATAAACGATTCTTCTAAAAAATAAATATTAAAAAGATAATACTAATTTTTTAAATAAATAGTAAAAAAGTTGATTTTTTCATATGTTAAAATTGGACTGCATTTTTTAAAATTTTTTCGATTGCAATAGATTAATATCTATATTTATTTGATAAAGTCCGCCTTAGGCATACCGCCCAGTTATTTTTGAATAAACGATTCTTCTAAAAAATAAATATTAAAAAGATAATAAGATTTCAAATAAATAAGAATAGTAATAAAATGTTGATTGTTTCATATGTTAAAATTGGACTGCATTTTTAAAATTTTTTCGATTGCAATTAATCAAAATCGTTGAAATACGGGTATGTCTACATATTTTCCGGGTAATTTTTTTTCTCTCCTTTTTTTTAGACTATATTAAAATAATATCTCTCCCCCCTTCCCTTTAACAAAAAAAAAAAGAAGAGTTATGCATTGGGGGATGGTAATCACAAACCAGAAAAGTGGATAATATATTCTCTCTCTCTCGCAGTGTGTGACGGCGGCATTTCATTTACATTTCTATGCTACACTCTTTCACTCTTTCTCTCTCTGTGTGCGTGTGTGTGTGTTTTAAAAGTTGGCCCAACTCGCGAATGCTAATTTATTACTAACCCACCCAAACCCAACCAGCCGATATTTACACTCTCAACCCCTTGGGAGAAAATCGCTTTTAATTAATATGCAAACGGCTTTAGAGAAAATTTCCACCTCTTTTTTTTTGTTTTAAATAAAAAAAAAAAGTTTTTTCAGGTAGACACTATCCTGTGACGTCAGAGGATTGATTGATTATAATATATATTAATATTTATATTATTTTTAATCAAATTTTGATTTAAAAGTAGTAAAATGCACTTCTTATAATAATAAAATAAAATGTTACTCGTTTCATATGTCAAGATTTGACTGCATTTTTAAAATTTTTTAGGTTTTTTTGTTTGCAATTAAGATAATATCTAATTAATTTGATGAAATCAGATTCATTCAAATATCCGTACATATTTTCCGGGTAATTAAGAAGCTCATTAGACTATGTTGAAGTCCAGATATTCACTATCAAATACTATGAGTACAAAAAAAAATTGATGACTCACTAGCCGTAGGATCCTCTTGTGAGATTCAAATGAATAGAAATTTTGCACTGGGGCGGTTTTTTTTAATGAATTAAATTCATAAGAGATTATTGGGACATGGAGCTATAATTTTTTAATGGCTTTTCAAAAAAAAATTATCGTAATTAATTTTTTTGTATTCAAACAAATACAAAAAATAAAACAATCTGTCCCAATAAGCTATAATTTTTTTTTAATTTAAAAATGAATTTATTGTTATTATTAATCACATATTAATTAAGAAATTTTTAAAATAAGCTTAGATGATTTATTTAAAAATCAACTGTCAAATTAGTTCAGCATTCTTGCAATAGATGGCAGGCTAGTCTAACAGCCGGTATTATCAGTTTTATAAAAGATACATAATAATAAGATTTTATAATTTCTCTAAGGACCTGGTGATTCATTCATTTGTTTACCTTTTATTTATTACTATTTTCTTTTTAATTTTAACTACAACTAATCAAGCCCCAATATTTAAAGAAAATATCCAAAGATTTACAAAAAGAAGGAAAGATGCAGCAAAATATTAACATATGAAACGAGAAATATTAAGTATTTTTTATATGTTATTTTATATGCTTTATTCAGAGGGTCCTTCACCCCATGAATAGAAATCAACATTATCATTTCTATTGAAAATTCATAAAATTTAAATTTTGTTTTTTTTTTTTTTTTTTTTTTAAATTGTTTTATTTGTTACCCCATTAATGATCCTGATTCTACTAAAAAGAGTGAAAGTTTTTTGAATTAAATAATAAATAAATATGAGAAATATTGTTTTATACTAATCTATTTTAAGCAATCAAAACAAAGCCACTTAATTACATTATATTTCAATGAATTATTCAGCCATATTTGATATTAACTTATAAACCCTTCGTGGCTTGACATTATAAATAAAATATATGCTTGGAAAATAAATAAGCAATTAAATACATAGCTATCTCCTCGATTTATTTTATATCACTAATCTAAAATTTTTTGGATAGCCTGTTAAAGTTAAGCTGCATTGAGTGAACTACGTATCGGTAAGCATATACCTTTTTGTAATTTTTTTTCTTTCTCGATTATATTTCTTCGACCGAGAAAGTTCCGAGTTAGTTATTTGAAATTGTTTTTTTCTAAAACAGAACCAACCTTAGGGCGGCCCTCGGGGCATGGCGTAGAGGTTAGCGTGCTAACCTCATATACCAAACGTCGCGGGTTCGGACCCCAGGCAGTCCGATGATTTTATTTAAGCCAATTGGATACTAAATGGCTTAAATAAGAATGCCTGCCCCCCTATATGTATATTTATCAATAACGGTTATCGTCTAAAGTCTTAAATGGCCCGAGTTGCCGAAAAGACTGTGTGAATGTGAGTGTGAATGAGAAAAAAAAGTGTGAATGTTTAAAAAAAAAAAAAAAAAAAAATCTTAAGGAGGTTCAGGAGCGACGTCTAAACGTACTTTAAAAAAAAACTAGACTATTATAAGGAATTTTTCAATGCGGTTTTTTTTTTAAATGAATTAAATTCATAAGAGATTATTGGGATATCGAGCTATAATTTTTTTAATGACTTATTAAAAAATTATCGTATTTAATTTTTTTGTTATCAAGCAAATACAAAAAAACAATCTGTCCCAATAATCTTTAATTGTTTTTTTAATTTAAAAATGAATTTATTGTTATTATTAATCACATATTAATTAAGAAATTTTTAAAATAAGCTTAGATGATTTATTTAAAAACCAACGGTGAAATTAGTTCAGCATTCTTGCAATAGATGGCAGGCTAGTCTAACAGCTGATCCCCTTTTGGCCTATATTTATATATTTTTATGCTTTTATAAAAGATATATAATATATAATAACATTTATAAAGTATTTATTGTTAAAGGATCAATAAAAATCAACCAAATGCATTAAATATTATTAATAAAACAATTAGCTACCCTTCTGACATCTCTTGGCAAATTTTTGAATTACTTGATTTTTTTTGGGCATACTTTTTATGGCACACTACGCCATCTTAGCGGGAAAAAAATGCGTAACCACTTCGCTCCCGAGCCCCTTAACCGAACTAAATCCGGCAAATTGTTTTAAATCTTATACGTATCCCCAGAAGAGAATTCCTTAAATTGATTTAATATTTAAGGTTATGGATATGGAGAAAATATACACCAGCGGCTGATCTCCACATTAAAATAATTTATTGTACATGGTACAGCTGATAAGCAATTATTTTACAACATTATATCAATATACGTGCTTTACACATATGTGGAGCGTGTTTTAATGATAAAATTTTCTGTTTGAGAAGCCATTCAACAATTAGGGTGGAGAGTTTTTTTCATGTGCAAGCCAGTGAGGGAAACTAAAAACAATAATGATGAATAATGAATAATAGAAAAACAACAGAATATAGAAAAAATCTATAATTTATTCTTTGGGCTATCGATTTCGTCCAAAGGACATCTTCAGGCCAGCTGGAAATAGAGAATTTGACAATATATCGATAAGCAAGATTAAGATTTTCTTTTACATATACATCGGTTATCGTCAAAGTCTTATATGGCCTAAGTTGCCGAAAAGACTATGTGAGTGTGAGTGTGAATGAGAAAAAAATGTGAGTGTTAAAAAAAAGATGAAGGAAAAAAGAATAGTCATCAAGTTATTATTAGGTTTGTTCGTTTTTCGCAATTGGATGCACCTTGAATGCCCATTGCCCGAAATGTGCTTAAAACGTTGTTTGATTAGAAAAAGTAGGCGGAGTTAGGTAACTTGCTCTTAGTTTGATTCTATCCATTCTATTCTTGGGTAATTTCCAGGTGTTTGGTTCAAAATTGAACATCCATGGGCAAGTTCCTGTCCAGCCCCTCAAGCAAGTGTGCGGAGCCTTGGTAAGCACTTGCCCGCGCCCAGGTGTTTGATTTTCGCTTTGGGGTGTCAGCGGACGCCAAAATTTAACACGTGATACAGAGCATGTGTAAATATAGGGGTAAGTGAAAGTTCTACAGCTTGAAGTTAGCGCGGTACAATTTTTTAGAAAAACTCATGTTCGCTTCGAAGAGTTGCTACCTTAAGGTTATTGAGTTTTTAGGGTGGTAAAGTGGCTTACTACTTTATCGACAAGTAGGCGGGAACATATGCTAATTGAAGGAAAACATGTGCGAGTCGTGTTTTGTCTGGTAAGGTCTGGGTAAGGTTTCGGGCAGCCCAAAGCACACCCCAGAACAGCACAAGAGCATCCAAAAGTAGCCTGAGGGCTATGTTAGTTTTCACATAGCAAGGGCGTGAGAAGGCGTTTATCTGGGGAAATGTGGGCTTGGGCTACTTGTGCACATCCACGTCGGGCTTGAAACGAACAAACCT
>JAKCPI010022659.1:0-35580 GCA_023213315.1 Euborellia annulipes | reverse complement strand
AGAATTTAAGATGTAAATTTATAAATATCGAAAAATATTTATAGGGTATTTATATTGTTAGAATGGTCTCCTCTTTTCTATGAAGTAGAAGAGTAAAAACTGAAAAAGTACATCATTAAAGTACCAGTACTCTTTGGCCGATTTTGTTCAAAATTCTTATTTTCAAGCCTCAGGGTGATGCCTAACTTAAATCTAAAATTCCAACCTCGTAGCTTATTTCCTTCATCCTTTATTTTGAACAAACACATACAGATGCACAGACATTAATTTAATAAATAAATAAATTATAAATGATTTTATTGTATGCATTTGCTAACCTCTAAAATGACAATCTACCTGTTTTAACATATTTGTTGAATTAAAATTTGATTTAAAATAAAATCCCAGCTCCTCCACTTTATTATTTTTTCTTTATCTTAGAATACCTCACCATTTCTGCTGTTACAACAACATGCAAAATAAAACAGCCTTAATTATTTGAAAGCCCATTTTTATTAATTTCATTTAGTTATATTATTTGAAATTAATTCCAATTATCAAAAAGTATATGATCAGTTTCAGTTAATTTTTGTACTATGAATATATTATAAATTTCTTTTATAAATGAGGAATTTATTTTCATTCTTTTGGGGAATGCCAAAAACAGTCGACAGGTAGAGATTTAACTTAAATAATAAAATGTCAATGCCAGTGATTTACTCTATAATTGGCATTCACGATTGAGTGATTGGATTGAATTAAATCGGAAGAAAAAAATAAATAAATAATTAAAAATTCAATCTTTAAGAATATAATAAAAATATTTCAGTTTAAAAAAAATTTCAACCAATTTAAAAATACAATTCCAGCTACTCCACTTATTCATTTATCTTCTTTTGTAGTATCTTAAGAATAAAATCTTTAGAGTTTTAAATAAAAAGTATTTGTAAAGAAATTAAATCATCAAAATGAACTCTTTTTTGAACTTAAAGGACGAATTTAAATTTAAATCCCAGCTCTTTCACTTTATTATTTTGTTTTTCTTTTCTCAAAATGAGTATTGATTAATAACCTCAAGTTAAATAAATTAATCAAATTTAGTTAGTTTTAAGTGAGAGTGTAATAAATAAATAAATCAAATATTAATTTCATTATAATAAAATTTATATTTGCTACAACAAATGTTATAATATAGTCATTTAAACATATATACAAAGTAAGCGAATGTCTATTTTTTATTTATAAAATATAAAAAAAATTGCAATCAAGTTTAAAATACAATCCCAGCTACTCCACTTATTCATTTATCTTTTATTTGTAATACCTTACTAGCAAATTCTTCTGTATTGTATATTATAAAAAAAAATCAGCATTTCTAAAGAAAGCAAGTCATCAAAATGAAATCTTTATAGAACTTGAAAGACCAATTTAAGTTTAAATCCCAGCTCCTTCACTTTATTATTTTGTTTTTCTCATAATGAGTAAGCTTATATAAATAAATCAAATTTATTCAAGTGTAGTTTTATCTTCAAGAAAAAAACATTTAATCCTGTATTGAGATTTTACGATTTTTTTTTGAAAATATAATAAATAAATAAATAATCTATTAAAATTTAACCATTATAATAATAATATAACAACGTAACTAAGTGTTTAACTATTAATATAAATGCATTTTTTTTATTTATAAAATAAAATTTTACGAGTTTCTTTTTGAGTATGTGTGTGTAAAAAAAAAAAAAAAAAAGCGAGTATAAAAATATCCCTTCGAGGGAGAGAGAGAGAAAGAGAGAACAGGAACAGGAAGAAGATGTCTTTGAACTCTCTCTGGATATTAATATAGAATAATTCCTAGCTAAAAGGTGGGAGTCATCCTCCCCTTTCCTTTTAATTTCCCTTTTATTATGATATAGGCCCTTGATCGTGAAAAATCTAACCTCCCAATTATTTTTCAAGAAATTCATGGTTTTTAATAGTCCGTATGTATCGGTAAAAATAATAATCTCTCAAAATTTAATATAAAGCACAATTCTCTTAAAATTCCTTGAAATTTATAAAACTTTGTCGTAATTACTAAGACGTTTCTTTCAGTTCAAATTTAATTAAAAAAAATGGTCAAAAGTAGTAATTTATTCACCAAAAAATCATTTAACCTAAAAAAATATTAAAATATAAAAAAAAGAAAAAAGTGGAGGAGCTGGGATTTTATTAAAAAAATATGGTTAGATGATAATAATATGTGAACAAAGGAGAAATTATAAATGTAGATATAATCAAATATTTTATTAAAAATATTTAAAAAAAGAAAGACAGAGCATTACTTCTAGGGAGTCACCCCCTCCTTTTCTGTTACTTTCTCACTTACTATTATATATAATTTATATACTCTGTAACTTATATATAATAGTAAAGAGAATATATTTATATATAATTGTAAACGTGAAATAGTTAACCTATTTCCCAATAAATTCATTAAAAAAAAATATTATCTCTGGAACCCCTTCTCGTATAAGGATGAAATTATAAGATTTAAATAACGAAAGAATTGCTCCGTATGTCTAGGTAAATCTAATTTCTCATAATTTGAAATTTATCTTTTAGAACTCAGACAAAATTACTTCTTTTAGCCTAACTTTTATAACAATTTGGGTCAAAAATAGATTTATTCACAAAAAGTCATTTTATATCACAAAAATAAAAAGTGGAGGAGCTGGGATTTCATTTAAAAAAATATTGTTAGATGATAACGAAACGTCAACAGGAGAGAAATTATAGATGTAGATATGATAAAATATTTAATTAAAAGTACAAATTAATCAAAAGTACTTAATTAAATAAAGAAAGACAGAGTATAACTTCTAGAAAAGTTCCCCCGCCTTCTTCTTTTACTTATATAATTAATATTTATTAATTCAAATACCCGACAAAAGTAAGGGTGTGCCGCCGGGAGTTGAACCACGGATCCACCAATTTGCCCTTACCACAGTGAATTCAAATACCCGAATGCCGTGCTGTGGTCTAGTGGTAAGGGCACACTGTGTACAAATTGGTGGATCCGTGGTTCAACTCCCGGCAGCACACCCTTACTTTTGTCGGGTATTTGAATTAATAAATTATCGAATTATATAAATTTCCGTTCGTGGATTACAAACGCGATGTATTTACAATAATATTTTAAATATTATATATGTAATTTCTTATTTATTTATTTATTAATATATATAATTTATATACACTGTGACTCTTAAATGATTTATATATAATAGTAAAGAGTAAGTATTTTCGAACCCCTCATTGGATAAGGATGAAATTTAAATAATATAAAATTTAAAATTGGTCTGTGTAAAAAATAACTTTTCAATATTTATTACAAAATTCCTTGAGGCTAAAACGTTTCTTAAAACTAGGATGTTTCTTTTAGCCCATCTTTTGTTACAATATTATTTAAGCATAAAAAAAATCATTTTATCACAAAGCGGAAAAGTGGAGGAGCTGGGAATTTATTTTAAAAATGGGATTAGATCATAAAGAAACTTCACCATGTGAGAAATTCTAGATGTAGATATGTTAAAATATTTTATTAAATGAAATTAAAGAAGGAAAAAAGAGCATATGCCCTACCCTTTGAAAACACTTTAGTAGTATATTCAATAATAATAGATCTCAAGGGATTTTCTTTCATATTTGGATGTGAGAAAAACAGCTGAGTACGACACTCTTGTGATAGGACAAAAGAAAGAAACAAGTAGATATAGAGTGGTGACACTATATTTTTTTTTTTTTTTTTTTTTTGTTTACTTATCAAATGCACTTAACACATCAGATTACGTTGCGTTCCCTCTTTAAAAATAATCAAACAGAGAGTTTAATTTCAACTTTTAGACATTGTGCTTTAGAGATTTGCAAAACAAATCAATATATTTTGTAGCTAGAACTTAAAAAGATGGAATTTTTCCAATCAACGCTCAAATAGATTGTGAATAAGCAAGACAATAAATATCGTTTTGCATTGGTGAGGTGAATTTATGTTTATGATTGGGCAAAATTAGACTAGAACTAGGACCTCCATGCGTCGTTGACGAATCCTTATCATCTAAACATATTTTTAAAATAAAATCCCAGCTCCTCCACTTTTTCACTTTTAATAAAAATTCAATTTATTCTATTTTTTTAAATGAAAATAACTCAAATACAGAATTTTTTTCAAAAAACGCTAAGAATATTTTTTATATTCCATTTAATTTTCCAGCAAATGGTGAAGGTGTCAAAAGTCTCGGGAGGTCAAATTAATATTATTATTTTTTTTCAAAACTAATACTTTACATTAATGAGTTCTCAACTCATTCAGTCAAACCGTTACAGAGATATATAAAATTATTTCGCCAAAAAAAAAAAAAAAATGATGAAATTTTTACAGGTACACTCTGTACGCTGTAGCAAGTGTTTGTATGGGAAAGATGCTAATAAATTTAATTTTTCCGGAATATATAAGTTTCATTTTACCTTAAAATAAACTAAAATGTTTTATTTATTAAAAAAAAGAAGCTTTTAGTATCCTCTTGCGTTGCAGACTTCTTTGAAGTTAATTACATTTTAAACTATATTCTGATAATTGGATTATTATTAAAATAAAATTTAAAAATATAAAATGTTATTTTGTGCTTTTA
Organism: Euborellia annulipes; assembly: GCA_023213315.1. Taxonomy (NCBI): domain Eukaryota; kingdom Metazoa; phylum Arthropoda; class Insecta; order Dermaptera; family Anisolabididae; genus Euborellia; species Euborellia annulipes. The sequence continues at coordinate 30,934 of JAKCPI010022659.1, read as the reverse complement.
ATAAATAAATAAATTTAAAAAATCAAAATGTTTAATAGTACACAAATTGTTATATTTTCTGTCAGATAGTATTAATTGCCCCCCTGAACCCCCTCCAGCTGGCTCGGGCCCTCCTGCGGTGGACCCTCGCCTTCTTAATTACGAAAAGAAAATTTTTATTACTATTCCAATCCAGTGCCTGCTTGAGGATTTGTTTACATCCATAGAATATATAAATGCAAAGAATACATAGATCTTTCTTTATACATTTTCTATGGGAGAAATCGTAACTTTAGGAATTAATAACTCAAAAAGTTATAAGAATTTCGGGACCTGAAACATTAATATTTTATTTAATCATACGATATTTATTTATTTGTAATATTTATTAATGATATTTTTAATGTACAGTGAGCGCCACAATTAAGTCTCCACCTGGTATCTAGAGCCTTAAGTATATGGTATAATATATAAATAATATAATAAATAAATAAATAAAATAAATAATATATGATAAATGGTGAAATAATTTTAAATTTGAAAAAGTAAAATAAAATCATCTGTACCAGATTTCAAGTTTTACCTCTTACCTCTTCAAATTATTTCACTATATACTATAGCATATATTTAAGGCTAAAACTATCAGGTGGGGACTTAATTGTGGCGCTCACTGTACTAGAAGAGAGCAATTGTTTACTATAAGCAGATGATCTGAAAATATATTCTGTAATTAAAGACCAAAATGATTGTATAAAATTACAAAAATCCTTAGAAAATATTAAAGAGTGGTGTACTCTTAATGATATGAGTATAAACTTTAAAAAATGTTTAATTATAAGTTTTACCAAAAAGAGAAATAATATTTTTTGTAAATATACATACGATAATGAACTATTTAGAGAAAATTTTGTTAAGAACTTGGGAGTCATATTTGACTCTCAATTATCCTTTGACATATATATTAATGACATTGTTAACAAGGCCCTTAAAATGTTAGGATTTATAAAGAGGAATTGCAAAGGTTTTTAAAAAAGTTTCCACCCTTAAAAGCTTTACTTTGCTCTTGTAAATTTGAATTTGAAACCTTTGATCTAGTCCCCTATCACCAATGTACAAATCAACATGATTGAGGAAGTCCAGAAAATTTTTTTGAAATTTCTATTTTGGAAAAAAATTAGAATATCGGGAGATATTCTGAATTACTAGATGTTTGCTGTCAAAAGCCTTGCCGAGAGGAGAAGGGACAACTCCATTAATAACTTAAAAGCTTTTTTAAAACAATTTTAAATAAAATCCCAGCACCTCCACTTTTTTATATTTTCTTCTTTTTGGATTCTCAGGTGGTTTTATTGTTCTTTTATGTTTGTATTCAAAATATAAGCTTGAAATTATACCAGGTAAATATAAGTTTTTTATATACATATAACATTAAGAAAGATTTTCATTAACCAATAAAATGATTTATTTGCAAATAGAATATAAATTTAACACGAACTTTTTAGATTTTTCAGGTTTTTTTTGGATTTTATAAAATTTCAGAAAAAATACCAATTAAAAGCTGTTTGTAGATTAAATTTCAAAGGGCATTTGTTAGATACTAAAAAAAAAACAGTTATTTGTGAATTTTCAATATAAGCGACCAAACGTTTTTTTTTTTTTTTTTGCCTTAATAATAAAACCAAGTTGAAATGTTGCACCTCCAGTCTTTTTTTTTATATTCTCATTTTGCTATCCTATGCCACAAAAAGAACAAAGTAAGAGAGAAGGAGGGTGGCGAACGTCGCGGATCGTTTATTTGTTCTGCACGTTGACTTACGCGAACAAAGAAAAAAAAAAATCATCTCATGTCGCATGTAGACAACTCAAAAGTGGAAAGAAGTTAAAAAGAATATACATAATAATATACAAAATGTTAGAACTTGAAAAATTAATTTAAGACTCTAAAATATTTTTTTATAATTAAAAACCCTATTATAATATAATAAGTAAAGTGTCTGCTTTGATTGAATCTTCTAGTCATATATTAGAATAAGTTTATATTTTCTAATATTCCAAAAATCAGAAAATATACGAAAGTGGAGGAGCTGGGATTTTATTGTCATCATACGTAAATAAGTTTAATTTCAGTAAATTATATAATAATGCCCCATTTTAGTCAACATTGACTTTGGCTGCTCTTAAGAGAGCCTGAGTACAAATCAATTAAACCTTGGTTCCCTCCCCTTTGGAGAAATTTTTGTTGATATTTGAGTTAATAAATTTTAATACTCTTATAACCCCTGATTCAAAAGACACAGTAATTAAACTTAAACGTTTCAATTATTTGTAGATTTTATTTTTATACTTTGAATTAATTTTTATGACAAATACAGAAAAGGAAAACAAAAATTTATTTTAAGAAAAAAATAATATCAATAAAGTGTCTCTGCTAATTGATCGAATCTTATTTACACATATTAGAATAAGTTTATAATTACAGATATTCCAAAAACTAAAAAATATAACAAAGTGGAGGAGCTGGGATTGTATTGTCATTTTATAGATATACTAGTAAATCAAAATGACTTGACAAAAGAAAGCTTTGGGTAATTTTAATTTTTTGCTGTGCCATCTTCTTTCTTATTATTTAAAAAAATTAATTAAATGAAATTTTTTTATTTTTCTGAGTTGTTTGTTTGTTTGTCATCAGGAGATAAAATTTCTTTCTTCCGAGTTCCATTACAAGTAATAAGGGAATTAATAATTTTTTTTTTTATTTTTAGCCTTAATTGATATAAAAAATGGATGTATGTGTGCGTCTTTGTGATTTCTTAGAAAATTTATCAACCACACCCACCAGAAACAAACTTCCTTGATTATTTCGAAAACATGTGCAATTTTAGTTATTTGCCTCAATTAAAAAATTTATTCTAAACAAAAATAATTTTAAAATATTTTAAGAAATTATATGATTATCACCTACAAATAAATTATTTTAAGATAATGAGTATGTTAAATTGAAAAAATGATGTGACGTATTTTTTTTAGTAATTATTTTGATATTTCTTAACAATTTGTAGTTTTTAAACTGTTTTCGTGGTATTTAAGTTATTTAAGTTAAGCTAACATGGACACTAAATTTATGCTAAAATCCCAGCTCCTCCACCTCAATACTTTTTTCTTATAATCGTTTTGTCACAAACAGATATCAATAAATAATAAGTAATTTTTGAAATGCCTCAATTTGATTGATCGACAGACAATATATACAAAATTTGTTTAAAATATAAAATAGATTTTGTTCTTTAAAAAAAACTTATATACATTTTTTTCAAGAAATAAAATAACATGATATATTGAATACTATGAAAATCTTCAGCTATCAATATTTCAAAACTTGGTTTCGTTAATAAATAACAATAAAAAAAAAAATTTTGAACTGAGATATTTCGAAAAGAGGCAAAAATAGAAAATGGAGGAGGAGCTGGGATCGACGTATAATTTTTACAGCTGCTCCTTCTCTATAACAATTTTTTTTTTAATAAATAAAATATAAGGGGATATGTTTTTCTTTTATTGATTAAATCCTAAAATTTTATTGTTATTAGAATCAACGGTGTTAGTGAGAAATAAAAATAACTAAGAATTTTTTTTTATTGGTGGAAAAAGAACATAATATTTGTCAATTATTTTGGAAGAAAGTATGAAATAAAGAGTGAGATAAGAATTTATTATTATTGTTTTTATGAGTGAAGAATGAATAATCTTTGATAACCCATTAATATAAAAAATATTATAGATATATGTAAATACGTGATAACATGTTGTGTATTCATGTATTCAGTTCACGACAACACACTTTTTTTTTATTCACAAAAAATAATGAAAAAGTGGAGGTGCTGGGAATTCATTTTACAATTAAGTCCCATTTCGTGTAATATAATTGAGAGAAGTTCACTTTTCTACTTTCTACAAACATAAATTAATAATTAAATTTATAAACTGATGAGAAGGAAATAGGAACGCCCTCAGTTGTTTAAAATATGAACTAAAACAGAGAGAGAGAGGAAGGCATATATACAAGTATATATTACCCTTCTTCTTATTTATTCATTTCCTCCTTGTCTCTCTTTGCCTTCCTGCGTGGGAGGGAAGGGAATAGAGTTTGGTCGTCGTGTCTTGTTGTTTATCATTTCGTTACCGGCGTCCACCCATCGCCCTCCCTCCAACAACCAACCATCAATTACTCTTAAACAAACTGAAAATAACCTTTTATTTCTTTTTCAATAATGCGAAATTGTGCAATTATTATTTATGATGAAGAGGAGAATAAAACCCCTCAAGTTTTTTTTTTTTATGTGGGTGTTTTATACTAATAAACTAAATCAAGGGAATTTGATATTAATAGTATATATTTTGATTGGTAGTATATATACACATACTAAGGTGATATGTAACAATGATATTTCGACACTTATTGCGCCATCTTTAGGAGTAATAATAATATATTGAAACTTAGTTTTTTTCAATTAATTTTAATCTATATATACAAATAATAAGAAAGTAACGATAACCTGTAAAGATATTTCAACTAGAGCTAGGCCCTTCCTATACTACAGTGGTTTGATGTTGGTCTTAGAGTATAGTATTCAGTTGTATTTTATTTATAATATTACAATGAGTAATTCAAATCAGTTTAGACACAATGGGCGGGCGATTTGTGAAAATAAATATCGTAAATTGGAAAAAAATTGTAAGTGAAAGCGTGAAACGCATTTTATTTTATACGACGTTGCCGCACTGGTCTGAGTCACGTGACTTATTAGACTAAATTTAATAATTTTATTATTATAGTATACATTCAATCGGTTCAAATAAGACCTTGTAAGTGTTTATTACTCTTAAAAGAAACCCTTGGTCCGATTTGGTCGAAATACAAATTTTCTTTTTTGCCTATTAAAATGTATAATATTTATTTACCTTGTTGTTGTTGTTTGTTAACTGTTGATTTTTTAACCTTAAAACACTCTCAAACCATTTTACTCGCACACAACATATCTCTACTATTTTCAGAGATGAAAATTAGAAAGAGGAAAAAAAAACGAAATTTTGTTATCTCAGTCAACTTGTCAAGATAACCTGGCATTGATAGTGAAAAAAAAAACAAATATGACATCTCAGCGATATCGTTCGTGATTAGACTACTAAATAAACTCGTTTTGAAAAGATTAATAAAAAAAAAGAATCATATTGATTACACATCTGGTGATGGTTGAGCTGGAATTCCCCTTTTGATCTAGAGGGTGGGTATTCGGCGGGTCGTGCGACTAGTCCGACCCCTCCTCGTTAATGATATGTTCTAAAGGACTAATTAATTTTATTTATTTTAAAAAAATAATTAAAATTCTAAAACACTAGGTTATAAGTTTAAAAAATTAACATATTTTAACCTTTAATTCTTTATTATTAAAATGTGTAATCAAAAATATAATTACCCTAGGCTAGTTTAGTTTAATTTAAAAAATATATATCATTTAATACGCATTTCTACACTCATATGACATCATTTAAAGTAAAATGTGTTAAAAATGTTAATTTTCTTTTAAACTTATAAGATAATTTTTTTAATTTATTTATTTTTTTTTTTTTTCAAATTTTTATAATTATACCAAATGTTTTAACTCTAGTCCACGGTCAAATTGAATTTATTTAGAAAAAAAAAAAAATATTATTTTATTAAAAAAAAAACTAACAACCAAAACCAAAATTTTTTTAACAACCACACAATAAACCCCCCCCCCCCCCCCCAACCACACCCAAAAAATATTTTCTATTTTCCCTAATTTTTTACACACACCCAAAAAATTTTCATTTTTTTTTTTTTTCTTCTATTTAGAATATTTAGAATAACTAAATTTTTTTATTTCTAGTTAAATTCTAGATGAGAAAAAATAAAAAATTCTCTATACATAGAAAAAAAACCCATAAAAATACGTCAAGTAGTTTCAAAGTAAAGAAATGAATTATAAGGGAAAAATTAACTTTCACAATTATTATTCCATAATTAATTATATTATATATAATATAATATTTAATTTTAATTATAGAAAATTTAGATTTTTATTAAGATATTATAATTAAAGTAATTATTTCTTATAAGTTAAATTTTAATATCTAATAAAAATAAAAAAATTAAATTTTAATATAAATATGATTAATTATAGAATAATAATTGTGAAATTTAATTTTAATTTTTTTCTTTATATTGCATTTACTCTGAAACTACTTGAATTTTTATGGGGATTTTTTTTTTTTTTTAAATTTGTAGAGAATTTTTAGATTTAGAGATGTTAGGAATTGGAAACCTTTTATAAAGAATGTATTTATGTATTAACAAAAAAAATAAATAAATTTTTATGGTTTTAGCTCACACATACAAGTCATGGAATACCTAATTATGGTAGTAATATCTAAGCCACTTTTGGCGGGATTTGCGACTAGTTTTTAATTAAATAAATAGAAATTAATTACTCACTAAATTATAAGAGATATTAGACTTTAAGAAGCGGGTTATGCAGTTAGTAAAAAAAAAAAAAAAAAAAATTGCGCGCTTACCACCTTTGGCGGGATTTGCGTCTAGTTTTTAATTAAATAAATAGAAATTAATTACTCACTAAATTATAAGAGATATTAGACCTTAAGAAGCGGGTTATGCAGTTAGTAAAAAAAAAAAAAAAATTGCGCGCTTACCACCTTTGGCGGGATTTGCGTCTAGTTTTTAATTAAATAAATAGAAATTAATTACTCACTGAATTATAAGAGAATTAGACTTTAAGAAGCGGGTTATGCAGTTAGTAAAAAAAAAAAAAAAATTGCGCGCTTACCACCTTTGCCGGGATTTGCGTCTAGTTTTTAATTAAATAAATAGAAATTAATTACTCACTGAATTATAAGAGAAATTAGACTTTAAGAAGCGGGTTATGCAGCTAGTAAAAAAAAAAAAAAAATTGCGCGCTTACTTATTTTTCTTGGGAAGTTACTCACCGATATTAACCGTGATGGTTAGCGATGCGGTTGAACGCGTAGTGTGTTTAACCGTAAAAGGATGAATGGTGATTGTGGAGCGGTGGCGGGTGAAGGGGGGTATGGATGCTTTGATCACATCACACACGATGTGTTGGTGACAACTCAACCTGCAGCAGCCCCCTTAAGCAATGGTCCGCGTGGACAAACCATCAAGTAACCAACCACTGAACGAACACGAACGCACACACTAACACCAACACTACTACTCTGGTACTATTCTCTCTCTCTCTCTCTCTCTCTCTCTACCATCAAAAGAAAAGGTGAAACGAGCGCGCGCGCACTACACTCGTCAACAACACATCGAAATAGCATAATCAATTAAGGAATTACAACCACCCCCGCCCCCTCCCTCTCCTTTTTTGTTAAGATTATTAAATTTTTCTGTTCTAACTTTGCTACTTTGGATCTTTCTGAGAGCAGTTAAAAATAATATTATTTTCTTTTATATATTGTATTATTAACAAGGGCGGATCAAGAGGTGTTTCTCTGTTTTGGGGGGGGGGGGGGGGTAATCTGGTGTGACTGATCGCACCGCACACAATTTTTTCTTAATTTTGGTAATTTAAAGGCGCATTCTGTACTTGTTTGCCAGAATACTGTATAAATACAAATAAAATTATATAGAAGGAACCGGAGAATAAAACCAGCCGTTAATGGACGCCTCTCACATCAATTTAATTCGTAAATATTTCGACCGGCATCACGCCTGGTCATCATCAGTACAAAAAAACTACATGGAAGTAAGCAAAAGACAATGTTAATAAATCATACATATAATAGCCTTTACATTTCATTTTTAAAAACTTACATGATTTTTCGGAGGGCCCGTGTCAACCAATATGTTAAAAATAATTTCTAATTCAGAGAAGCGGGGGACTAATGTCAAATAAAATTTTTAAGTATTAATTTTTAAAATTTTACATTAAAATATTTTTTTTTTTTCGAAAAAAAGTATGTTTTTCAAATCTCGGGGGGGGGGGTAATACCCCCTTTACCCTCCCCCTTGTATCCGCCCTTGATTATTAATATATAATATATAAATAGTTATCTATATGCCTATATTCTTATGAACAAATATCACAGTTTTTGTTGTTGTTTTTTACACCACAGTTTTGGCCATTATTGTATCATAGCTTTTGTTATATTTTTGTATCAATGTTTTTGTTCTGTTTTTTTTTTTTTTTTTTTGCAACATATTTTTTGCTATTTTTTGTATCAAAGTTTTTGTTATAGTTTGTATTCTATTTTTTGCATCACAATTTTTGTCATTTTATTGTATCAAAGTTTTTGTTATATTTTTGTTCTCGATGTTTTTGTTCAGTTTTTTGCATCATATTTTTGTATCAATTTTTTTTTTGACACATTTTTGTTATCGTTTATGTTCTATTGTTCACGATTTTTGTCATCTTATCAATGCATTTGTCATTTTTTTTTTGTTATCAATGTTTTTGTTATGTTTGTTGCATCACATTTTTGTTTTTTGTTATAGTTTGTATTCTATTTTTCACAATTTTTGTCATTTTATTGTATCAAAGCTTTTGTTATATTTTTGTTATCGATGTTTTTGTTCAGTTTTTTGCATCCCAGATTTTGTCATTTTTTTGTATCAAAACTTTTGTTATCTATGTTTTTGTTATGTTTGTTGCATCACAGTTTTCGCTAATTTTTGTATCAAAACTTTTGTTATGATTTTTTAATGACTTTTTTTGTTATTTTTTGTCTCAATGCCATTTTTTTGTACCTTATCGATTTTTTTGTTCTGATTTTGCATTACAGATTTTACCATTATCTCTATCAAAATCTTTGTTATGTTTTTTCTGTTTTTAAATATATAAATAATTTTATCATTTTTTATTTTTAAATAACTAAAATTGATTTATCCCCAGCCTTTAACAAGATACCCAAGAAGAGTCTTTTTAGATAATAACCTACCATGGGGAACATAAACATTTGCACCCTAGCCTGTTTGAAAGACGCCTGCTAGTTAGGCAGCCCAATCGACTCACCACTACATATGCAGTGTCTGTGTGAATTTACCTGAGCTAGGGTTCTGAGGGCCTTTTATGATAGACCATAAACCAACCCTTTGAACAATCTATATAGCGATATAGCGTAGCCTTTTCATATCAAATGAATTTGATCTCAAATTAATAGAATTTCAACATTTTAATTAATCTTATCTTCTTATTTGGAAAAAATTAACTTATTTCACAATTTGAACGAAACTTGTGTCCCAATTTTTAGTAAAATTTTTCCGATATCTATAGACCTTTATACCAGGTAATAATATCTCGGGGCGTTAAAATATTCTTATTTATATTCTTAAAAAAAAAACTGTTATTTCGGATTTTGTTACGAGAGGTCTTACAACATAGAATGTGGCATGTTCAGACAATAGATAAAATTTAAATAAAATAAGAGAAAGTAAAAATTTGCGAATTCCTTCTTTCTATCTCGCAATGAAGAAGCCAGATCGATGAAATTTAATAAATAATTCTTGCCCTAAAATTAGCGATCTGTTTCAAATTTTTGTAGTAAATACTTCCAACCGGAAGTAGGCCTACTTTACCTAAGATTATAGAAGTATTTTTAAAAATGTAATATTTTTAGTAAAGAAAGTGAGAAAGAAATGCACTTCCCTTTTGAGTAGCAAAGTGGCGAAAATATATTTCAATTCTTTGCTATCGATTCTGGCCTATTAATTTGTTGCCCGGCTATTTAAATGTAAGGTATATGTTTATAAAACTTTCAAACCCTTCTTACCAAGAATGGAATTAGGCCACTTTCAAAATTAATAACCAGATTAAAATATTTTTAAAAGGTAATTTTTATAATCTTAGGTAAAGTACTAACTACTTCCGGTTGAAGTATTGTAATTACTCCAAAATTTGAAACAGATATACAATTTTAGGGTAAGAATTATTTACTAAATTTCACCGGATCTGGCTACTTGCATTGCGAGATAGAGAGAGGAATTCGCAAATTTTTATTTAAAAAATGTATCCATTTTCCAAAGGGATGGTTTATGGCTTCTTCATAAAAATACCCTCAGAACCCTAGCTCAGGTAAATTCACACAGACACTGCATATGTAGTGGTGAGTCGATTAGGCTGCCTAACTAGTAGGCGTCTTGCAAACCTGTTAGGGTGCAAATGTTTATGTTCCCCATGGTAGATGGCCCGCAGCTCTACGGGTTGCATTCTCCGCCCGCAGATCGTGGAATTTAATTCATAATTACCTTTTCAAATAAAGAGATAATAAGAAACTTTTTGGTATTACAATTCAAATAATGTTTAAAACCCCGATGGAAAATTCCCGGCACATTTAAATAGAAGCTAGAATGCGAGTGGGAGTTTATAAATCACATAGTGACAGTTTGTTTATATTCAGAGTGTCTCTTTCTTTCTTAAGGTGTCTTTGTTAGTATCGCTAATGACGTCAGAGATTAAAGTCAGTGCAGCAGCAACAACAGGAGAAAGAAAACAAATGTACAACATACAATATATACAAAAGCGAATCTTGGTGGTTAAATAGAAAAAAAAAATTTGCTTTTACTCCCTAAAGACAATAAATTAATTTAAATGGAATGCATCCTCCATTGTTGCTATTATTTATTTTTATTAAAATTATTATTATATTTCATTAAAATTAATTATTTATAAAATTACCTAGAAAAATTCATTACAAAAAATAAAAATAAAATTTCTAATTAAATACTAGTTACGTAATCTGCTTTAGGTGGACGAATTAAATAAAATATATTTTGGAAGCTTAGTGTATTTTATATTTTAATATCCATATAAAAAAAAAATCATTAAATAATATCATCAAACAGTGCATTCAATCTAAATTTCGTTGAATTTAATTTTAATTTATGTTTACATTTATTTTAAATTTTTTTTTTTTATATATTCACTAAGTCTTACAAGAGGAGTGCATAGCCTTCATGTCACCGATTTTTACGAAAATTCATTTACATGTAGAATTTAAACAAAAAACAAATTCTGTTAAAGCGAGAGAATGAATGAAAAAAAAAATGTTAAAGATTTTGCCAGCATGTCTTAAGCAGTTGCTAACAATAACATTTACAAAAGTTGCAATGGGTAGATCGGTAGCGTTCATTCTTTGTAAACATGGAATTCTGAGTTCGAATCTCGCCCTGGGCAACTATTTTTTTGTGTAATTTATTTTTTTGGATTTCTAAGAATATTTCTTCATATTAATATGTAAATAAAAAGTTTTTTTTAATTATTGGCTTTTAATTTTTAACATGCTACATATATTTAAAGAAAAGTCAAATGCTTTCTGTCAAAAATATAATACAGTATAAGGAAATATTTAATATTATACGAGAAATATTTAATAAATAACATAACAATAAGGAAAATTTCAAAAATTTTCACAAATTTTTTTTATTTTTGTATTCATTAAATATTAAATATTATTGTACATTTATTTATGTGTTCAAATAAAAAAAAAAAAAAAATAGTTGCACAGGGCGAGATTCAAACTCGGGTTCATGTTTACAAAGAATGAACGCTACCGATCTACCCATCGCGGCTTTTGTAAATGTTATTGTTAGCAACGGCTTAAGACATGCTGGCAAATTCTTTAACATTTTTTTTTAGACGAACGGTTGAGTAGTGCGTTCTCTCGCTTCAACAGATTTTGTTCTTCATTGAGTAGGCCTACTACACATAAAAAATTTTCGTTCAAATAAGTATTATGAAGGCACTCTCCTTGTTAGATTGTATTTTTTTATTTACTAAATTTGTTTTATTAAATAAATATTGATTTATTTATTTAATGTTAAATACAAATAAATTACATTTAATGCCAATCGATAAAGTGTAAAATTCTGCATTTTTTGAGCCTAAATATGTCAATATACGTTTATTAGTTCCGAAGTTATTTCATTTTAAATAAATATTCAAGGTCATATTTTTAAAATTATCTTATTAATAATTTTATTTATTTAAAATAATAAAATAATTAATTTCTAAATTTTATATGACCTTGAAAATTTATTAAAATTGAAATAACTCCTGAACAAATGAACTTACAATGACGTATTTGGGCTCAAAAAATTCAAAAATTTACGCTTTATTGATTTGCATTAACCTAATAAATACCTGCCATATAACTCTCCCTTCGTATAGAACATCCATAAATAATTATCACGATAATCAATCGAGTTTATTAGCTCTTACATGGATAATAATAATAATAATCACCCGAGAGTAAATGAGAGAGGAGAAGCAGCATGTTTTGGTGATTTATAAGATGACGATGGGAAATAAGAACATGAACACAGTACACAAAAGGAAAATGGAACATAAATCCACCTGATAATATCTTTAAACAAAAGAGAAAGGGGGAATATAATTTACTTAAAAAAAAAAAATTGGGGGTGTGAGTGAACTAAAAACGTGTGATAGAAAATTAATTAAAAGCAAAAGGTATCGTTATTTATTAGGAAAAAAATTAAATTATTTTAAATTAATTTTTTTGCATATTTAATTCAAATATGAACTAAACTAAAACTTTAAAAAAGATTAATACATTTTCAAGGTCATATAATTATTTTAGTTGCGGGATGACCGAGCTCGGAGGTTTTTTTTCTTTTGATAAAAAAGTATTATGCCTCATTAAAAAACTAGTGCTCGAAGTAGGCCAAAGACAAAACTTTGCATAATTTCATATTGTTACTTAAAATTTGAAATAAATCAAAGTGAATTTTTAAGAAAAAATCTGGCGGCTTCCTGTTTTTTTTTTTGGGGTCCCCCCCCCCCCCCCCCGGCAAAAAAACTAAAAATGTACATCAGTAAAGTACTAGTATTTGAGTTTCTCAAAGACGTGATCAATCTTTCTTTTCTGTACATCAAATTACATTGGTCGTTTAATAGTACTAATTAAATAAAATAAATAAAATAAATATATAAATAATAAAATTAATTAAATTAATTAATATAATTAATATAATTAATATAATTAATATAATTAATAAAATTAATAAAATTAATAAAATTAATAAAATAAAAAAAATAAAAAAAATAAAAAAAATAAAAAAAATAAAAAAAATAAAAAAAATAAAAAAAATAAAAATAAATAAAATAAATAAAATTTTTTATACATCAATTTATTTTTATCCTTCAATATACCTAGGTCATTCAAAAGAATAAATTAAAACAAATAAATCAAATAAAACAAATAAATCAAATAAAACAAATAAATCAAAGTTCCGGGGTGACCGAGCCGGAGCTCGGTCTTTTTTTTATATTGATAAAATTGTAAAAAACTAAAAAAAGTACATCAGTAAAGTACGAATACTCGAGGGGCGCAATTTGATTTATATAGAAGAAATAAGAAAATATTTAAAAGAAATTATTATATAACGAGATAAATAACTTGCTCCTCAATGGAAACATCAATAAAAACACCAAAATAAGAAGTAACAGTCCAGGGAGAGCTTTGAGGAATAGCAACATTACTGGGTGGATACTTAGAGGAGACAGTGCCTCTAAATAAGAATACATTAATCATGAGATATAAGAGAGTTGCCCAGGAAATGCGTCAGCCTGGAGACAATTAAAAATTATTATTTTCAATAAAATTAATTAATAATAATCAGAAATTAGTATTTTAATATTATAATTTAAATAATAGGTATATTTCTACTAATTGGCCTTTTGACATTATTAAATTAAATACATTGTTAGTAATTATTGATATAAAAAATTAAATTTACAAAATTGCACATTAATTTGAATTTTAATATTCGTGGAGAGATAAATCTGTGGGTCCAGAGTAAAGAGAGGGAGGGTTTGACCAGGAAGCAAGCCCACTAGGCTTTGAATATTATAAAACCTTTAAAACGAAAATTGGAAAAAGCTAATAAAGTACACCAGTAAGGTACTACTACTCGAGGTTTCCTGAATAAAAAATTTTCAAACTACTTATTATAAATTATCTTTGGAGGTCCGGGTTTTTTATCTTTAAATTTCGAGAAAATTGGAAAAAAAATGCCCATAATTTCTGTGTCCTGAGAGGGCGTTGTTTTTTTCCCGGGCTTTTTTGAGATCTTTTTAGAATTTCGAAAATTGGAAGAAACTAAAAAAAAATTCCAAATCAAATTTTTTTGGTTCCCTGGGGGTTGTTTTTTTCCCGGGCTTTTTTGAGATCTTTGAGATTTCGAGTGGGCTCCCGGTTGTCCTGGGGCAACTTTTTTTTTTATCCCGAAATATCAAATAAAAATCCCCCTTGATGAAACGAAGCGCAATTTGTTTTTTATCCCGGAAATAGCAAATATTTAAAAATTGAAAGAAATCTTTAAAGAGAATTTCGAGAAAATTGGGAAAAACTAATAAAGTACACCAGTAAGGTACTAGTACTCGAGGTGTCCTGAAGATGAAACGAAGCGCAATTTGTTTTTTATCCCGGAAATAGCAAATATTTAAAATTTGAAAGAAATCTTTAAAGGGAATTTCGAGAAAAATGGAAAAAACAAAAAGTGCACCAGTAAAGTACTAGTACTCGAGGTGTCCTGAAGATGAAACGTAGCGCAATTTGTTTTTTATCCCGGAAATAGCAACTATTTAAAAATTGAAAGAAATCTTCAAAGGGAATTTCGAGAAAATTGGAAAAAAAACTAACAAAGTACACCAGTAAAGTACTAGTACCCGAATTTTCCCAAACATGAGACCTAGTACAATTTCATTTTGGGACCACAAATAGTATATATTTAAAATTTGAAATAAATCGTTAGAGCCGTTTTCGAGAACTGATATGCATATAAACAAACAAACGTACATTGCTCGTTTAATATAATTAGATGAATAGATAGATAGATTAGATTAGATTAGATTAGATAAATCAAATAAAACAAATAAATCAAATAAATCAAATATATAAAATAAATAAAATAAAACAAATAAATAAAATAAATCAAATAAATCAAATAAAATAAATCAAATAAATCAAATAAATAAAATAAACAAATAAAACAAATAAATCAAATAAAACAAATAAATCAAATAAAACAAATAAATCAAATAAATAAAATAAATAAAATAAAACAAATAAATAAAATAAATAAAATAAATCAAATAAATAAAATAAATAAAATAAAAAATAAATTAAATAAAAAATAAATCAAATAAATCAAATAAATAAAATAAAACAAATAAATCAAATAAATCAAATAAAATAAATAAATTAAATAAATAAAATAAATAAAATAAAACAAATAAATCAAATAAATAAAATAAATAAAATAAATAAAATTAAAATAAATAAAATTAATCTACAAATGCGGAAACATTAAATGCAAAACATTCAATATTTATTTAAGACCAATTTATTATTTATTATTTATTAGACGAATTAATTAATTAATATTTATTAGATCGTGTGTAATTGACAATATTTGCCCTGATGAAGGTCGTGATTGGCGACCGAAACGTTGGCAAATAAAAATTAAATAAAAGATTTTTTTTATTTAATCCCCTGGCTGCAAAGTCCCTGCGAATCCTGAGCAAATTTATTAAATATATATAAAAAATACAATATAGACCTATCTACAGAATAGGCAATATTAAAAAAAAAGGATATAAACATGAATTAAAATTAAATAATTGAATAAAATTTCGATTAAATGCGCTATTTAAGGTGTTGATTTTGAGAGGTTGCGGACACAATTTTGAAGCCCTCGAGAGTTGCACCTTAAATAAGTGACAATAGCGGATTTTTTTTTATATTTTTTTTTTAAACTATTCCGATTTAATTTATTATACGAAATAAAAAAAAAGTAAAAAAATGAAAGAAAAATAAATATCCTTATTATCATTTATTTATACCGTAAGTACAAGTCGTTTGTAATTGTTCACTTCTCTCTTTCATCTCTTAATAAATACTTACTTGTTTATGTTTACAAAACAAAAACAAACAACATTTTAATATCCGCTCGTCTTTAGGAAATTGCTCTTTCCAGTTTGAACCAGTTCCATTTTCTAGTTCAGATAATTATGGTATTAATAAATTTTTTTCTTCGGGGCTGCTCCTGTATCGTTCGCTCCCTGGACCCTCTTTACCGCGTTATTTTGCAATTTTTTTTATCAGATCAAAATTTTCATTAAATATATATTGTAGAAAAAGGGTGGTATTAAGAAATATACACAAAAGACAAGGTGAAGAGTTGTTATTTTTTCTTTCTTAAAATCGTAGAAACGAGTGAGAGTATGGTATCATATGCGACCGAAACGTCAAATAACAATATTTTCCCTTTCTAATAATAATTTAATAACAGTTGAATAAATTTATGTGTAAAATAATAGGCTAAAATACTTGTTTCATCTGTTAATATTCCAATGCATTTTCTTAAATTTATTTATTAAATGCTACTATTTAATAATAATTAACTATGTAATAGGAACTATAATACTTTTTAATAATTATTATCTGGATAAGAGATAAATGATCAGAGGCGTACCCCGGGAGGGGTCGAGAAAAATCTATATTTCAAATATCAATTTTTGTTTACATTTATTTCATTCTTATATAACAATATTTAATTTTCTGTTCACATACTAGATTTAAAATTTTAAAGTTATTTATCAATTAGCCACCATTTTTTTGAATTAAAATATATAGGCTATCACTTCAATTGGCTGGGAAATTTTTACTCACCCTCCCCATTCATCAAATACCCGACCATTTGATTATATTCTAGCGCAGAAATACGAGATAAAGAAAAGTAACAAAAAAGTCTGGATTAAACGCTCCTTTAAAAAAGAATACCCAAAAGATTTTTCAAATAACATATGAAACGAGCTTTTTATTAATAAAAAAAAGGAACAAACAATTACGTCCGGTAAATACCAAGTATTGTTAAAAACCAACTCCAGCTATATTTCTTCGTTATTTTTAAAATTTTCCCACATAAAGATAATTAATAGTATCAAATGTTTGCTTGTTTCATATGTTAAAATTTGACTGCATTTTTTTAAAAATTATTTGGGTTCTCTGATTGAATTTAAGATAATATTTATATTTTATTGATGAAATCTTTTTTTTTTCTTCTTTGACTAAAGTCATACACATATATAGATAGGTATTTATAAAATAAATTAAAAAAATGTGGCAGATGATTAAAGAATAAGAAGTGAATATGTTGCTAGTATACAATAAAACAAAAGTAAATTTTTTTTTGTCGCATATAGGTCATCGTTCGATCGACAAACGAATCAAATCAAGTGGCTGATTTTAAAAAACAAAATCCAAGATAAATGCTTAATTTGAATAAATGACTGTTTGTGTCCGCCTTAGGCATACCGCCCAGCTATTTTTGAATAAACGATTCTTCTGAAAAATAAATAAACAATAAAAAAGATCATAAAAGATAATACATCCCCCCTTTTGTTTCTTTTTTTTTTTTGTTCCCCCCCCGGCTTCTAAAAAATTTTAAAAAAGATAAAATTTTTCAAATAAATAAGAATAGTAATAAAAATGTTGATTGTTTCATATGTTAAAATTGGACTGCATTTTTTAAAATTTTTTTTGAGGATTAAATTTTCCCCCCCTTTTTTTTATTTTTTTTTATTTTTTTTTTTTTTTTTTTTTTTTTTTTTTATTTATCCCCTTTTACCCCCATTTTTTAAAAAATTTTAAAAAAAATTTAAACTTTTTAAAAAAAAAAATAATAAATTTATTGTTTATTTAATATTTTTTTTTTTCGATTGCAATGGATTAATATCTATATTTATTTGATAAATCCGCCTTAGGCATACCGCCCAGCTATTTTTGAATAAACGATTCTTCTAAAAAATAAATATTAAAAAGATAATACTAATTTTTTAAATAAATAGTAAAAAAAGTTGATTTTTTCATATGTTAAAATTGGACTGCATTTTTAAAATTTTTTCGATTGCAATGGATTAATATCTATATTTATTTGATAAAGTCCGCCTTAGGCATACCGCCCAGTTATTTTTGAATAAACGATTCTTCTAAAAAATAAATATTAAAAGATAATAAGATTTCAAATAAATAAGAATAGTAATAAAATGTTGATTGTTTCATATGTTAAAATTGGACTGCATTTTTAAAATTTTTTCGATTGCAATGGATTGCAATTAATCAAAATCGTTGAAATACGGTATGTCTACATATTTTCCGGGTAATTTTTTTTTCTCTCCTTTTTTTAGACTATATTAAAATAATATCTCTCCCCCTTCCCTTAACAAAAAAAAAAGAAGAGTTATGCATTGGGGGATGGTAATCACAAACCAGAAAAGTGGATAATATATTCTCTCTCTCTTGCAGTGTGTGACGGCGGCATTTCATTTACATTTCTATGCTACACTCTATTCACTCTTTCTCTCTCTGTGTGCGTGTGTGTGTGTGTGTTTTAAAAGTTGGCCCAACTCCGCGAATGCTAATTTATTACTAACCCACCCAAACCCAACCAGCCGATATTTACACTCAACCCCTTGGGAGAAAATCGCTTTTAATTAATATGCAAACGGCTTTAGAGAAAATTTCCACCTCTTTTTTTTTGTTTTAAATAAAAAAAAAAAAGTTTTTCAGGTAGACACTATCTGTGACGTCAGAGGATTGATTGATTATAATATATATTAATATTTATATTATTTTTAATCAAATTTTGATTTTAAAAGTAGTAAAATGCACTTCTTATAATAATAAAATAAAATGTTACTCGTTTCATATGTCAAGATTTGACTGCATTTTTAAAATTTTTTAGGTTTTTTTGTTTGCAATTAAGATAATATCTAATTAATTTGATGAAATCAGATTCATTCAAATATCCGTACATATTTTCCGGGTAATTAAGAAGCTCATTAGACTATGTTGAAGTCCAGATATTCACTATCAAATACTATGAGTACAAAAAAAAATTGATGACTCACTAGCCGTAGGATCCTCTTGTGAGATTCAAATGAATAGAAATTTTGCACTGGGGCGGTTTTTTTTTAATGAATTAAATTCATAAGAGATTATTGGGACATGGAGCTATAATTTTTTTAATGGCTTTTCAAAAAAATTATCGTAATTAATTTTTTTGTATTCAAACAAATACAAAAAATAAAACAATCTGTCCCAATAAGCTATAATTTTTTTAATTTAAAAATGAATTTATTGTTATTATTAATCACATATTAATTAAGAAATTTTTAAAATAAGCTTAGATGATTTATTTAAAAATCAACTGTCAAATTAGTTCAGCATTCTTGCAATAGATGGCAGGCTAGTCTAACAGCCGGTATTACCAGTTTTATAAAAGATACATAATAATAAGATTTTATAATTTCTCTAAGGACCTGGTGATTCATTCATTTGTTTACCTTTTATTTATTACTATTTTCTTTTAATTTTAACTACAACTAATCAAGCCCCAATATTTAAAGAAAATATCCAAAGATTTACAAAAAGAAGGAAAGATGCAGCAAAATATTAACATATGAAACGAGAAATATTAAGTATTTTTTATATGTTATATATTTTTATATGCTTTATTCAGAGGGTCCTTCACCCCATGAATAGAAATCAACATTATCATTTCTATTGAAAATTCATAAAATTTAAATTTTGTTGTTTTTTTTTTTTTTTTTTAAATTGTTTTATTTGTTACCCCATTAATGATCCTGATTCTACTAAAAAGAGTGAAAGTTTTTTGAATTAAATAATAAATAAATATGAGAAATATTGTTTTATACTAATCTATTTTAAGCAATCAAAACAAAGCCACTTAATTACATTATATTTCAATGAATTATTCAGCCATATTTGATATTAACTTATAAACCCTTCGTGGCTTGACATTATAAATAAAATATATGCTTGGAAAATAAATAAGCAATTAAATACATAGCTATCTCCTCGATTTATTTTATATCACTAATCTAAAATTTTTTGGATAGCCTGTTAAAGTTAAGCTGCATTGAGTGAACTACGTATCGGTAAGCATATACCTTTTTGTAATTTTTTTTCTTTCTCGATTATATTTCTTCGACCGAGAAAGTTCCTAGTTATTTGAAATTGTTTTTTTCTAAAACAGAACCAACCTTAGGGGGCCCTCGGGGCATGGCGTAGAGGTTAGCGTGCTAACCTCATATACCAAACGTCGCGGGTTCGGACCCCAGGCAGTCCGATGATTTTATTTAAGCCAATTGGATACTAAATGGCTTAAATAAGAATGCCTGGACCCCCTATATGTATATTTATCAATAACGGTTATCGTCTAAAGTCTTAAATGGCCCGAGTTGCCGAAAAGACTGTGTGAATGTGAGTGTGAATGAGAAAAAAAAGTGTGAATGTTTAAAAAAAAAAAAAAAAAAAATCTTAAGGAGGTTCAGGAGCGACGTCTAAACGTACTTTAAAAAAAAAAACTAGACTATTATAAGGAATTTTTCAATGCGGTTTTTTTTAAATGAATTAAATTCATAAGAGATTATTGGGATATCGAGCTATAATTTTTTTAATGACTTATTAAAAAATTATCGTATTTAATTTTTTTGTTATCAAGCAAATCAAAAAAACAATCTGTCCCAATAATCTTTAATTGTTTTTTTAAATTTAAAAATGAATTTATTGTTATTATTAATCACATATTAATTAAGAAATTTTTAAAATAAGCTTAGATGATTTATTTAAAAACCAACGGTGAAATTAGTTCAGCATTCTTGCAATAGATGGCAGGCTAGTCTAACAGCTGATCCCCTATTGGCCTATATTTATATATTTTTATGCTTTTATAAAAGATATATAATATATAATAACATTTATAAAGTATTTATTGTTAAAGGATCAATAAAAATCAACCAAATGCATTAAATATTATTAATAAAAAATAGCTACCCTTCTGACATCTCTTGGCAAATTTTTGAATTACTTGATTTTTTGGGCATACTTTTTATGGCACACTACGCCATCTTAGCGGGAAAAAAATGCGTAACCACTTCGCTCCCGAGCCCCTTAACCGAACTAAATCCGGCAAATTGTTTTAAATCTTATACGTATCCCCAGAAGAGAATTCCTTAAATTGATTTAATATTTAAGGTTATGGATATGGAGAAAATATACACCAGCGGCTGATTTCCACATTAAAATAATTTATTGTACATGGTACAGCTGATAAGCAATTATTTTACAACATTATATCAATATACGTGCTTTACACATATGTGGAGCGTGTTTTAATGATAAAATTTTCTGTTTGAGAAGCCATTCAACAATTAGGGTGGAGTTTTTCATGTGCAAGCCAGTGAGGGAAACTAAAAACAATAATGATGAATAATGAATAATAGAAAAACAACAGAATAAAGAAAAAATCTATAATTTATTCTTTGGGCTATCGATTTCGTCCAAAGGACATCTTCAGGCCAGCTGGAAATAGAGAATTTGACAATATATCGATAAGCAAGATTAAGATTTTCTTTTACATATACATCGGTTATCGTCAAAGTCTTATATGGCCTAAGTTGCCGAAAAGACTATGTGAGTGTGAGTGTGAATGAGAAAAAAATGTGAGTGTTAAAAAAAAAGATGAAGGAAAAAAGAATAGTCATCAAGTTATTATTAGGTTTGTTCGTTTTTCGCAATTGGATGCACCTTGAATGCCCATTGCCCGAAATGTGCTTAAAACGTTGTTTGATTAGAAAAAGTAGGCGGAGTTAGGGTAACTTGCTCTTAGTTTGATTCTATCCATTCTATTCTTGGGTAATTTCCCAGGTGTTTGGTTCAAAATTGAACATCCATGGGCAAGTTCCCTAGTCCAGCCCCTCAAGCAAGTGTGCGGAGCCTGGTAAGCACTTGCCCGCGCCCAGGTGTTTGATTTTCTCGCTTTGGGTGTCAGCGGACGCCAAAATTTAACACGTGATACAGAGCATGTGTAAATATAGGGTAAGTGAAAGTTCTACAGCTTGAAGTTAGCGCGGTACAATTTTTTAGAAAAACTCATGTTCGCTTCGAAGAGTTGCTACCTTAAGGTTATTGAGTTTTTAGGGTGGTAAAGTGGCTTACTACTTTATCGACAAGTAGGCGGGAACATATGCTAATTGAAGGAAAACATGTGCGAGTCGTGTTTTGTCTGGTAAGGTCTGGGTAAGGTTTCGGGCAGCCCAAAGCACACCCCAGAACAGCACAAGAGCATCCAAAAGTAGCCTGAGGGCTATGTTAGTTTTCACATAGCAAGGGCGTGAGAAGGCGTTTATCTGGGGAAATGTGGGCTTGGGCTACTTGTGCACATCCACGTCGGGCTTGAAACGAACAAACCTATTATTTAAGAAATGGCAATTTTCGCTTAAAACGGATGCTATAAATATTTGATATTATTTCTAATATGAAAACAAATGTCGCCACACAATAACCAATAATCAAAATTATAAAAGCAATTTGTACATCTTTTAGTGTGAAACTGTTGGCAGTAGATTCATAAATTTGATTTGTTCGAATATACTTGGTGATTGTTTTATATACCAACATTTCATCTAGCCATTGGGCGATTCCATTCTCATAAATATTCAATAAGAAAAGTCGAAGTTGGTCAATAAACGGGAAACGATTATATCCGTATTTTAACATAAAGATCCCACCAGTCTCTTCAAGGATGGAGAATTTTTCTTTGTAGAGTGGTATCGAATTTATCATTTTAGAAGCGATGTCACAGGAATATAGCAAAGTTGAATTTGGATCTTTATAAAGATCATCAAAATTCTTACCGTCAGATAACTGAGATTTCAAATTAAGATATGGACTGGTACCTTGAATAAACAAAGTTTGACAAAAATTTCTAAATTGACACATGATTTTGAGTTTTAAAATTCCAATTTCTTGAATCGTATTGATTTTAGGATAACGTCCAGGTGATTCCATGAGTGAAAAAAATGCAGATTGTATTCCACACATCAGAATAATTGAGGTGATTAAAATGCTTGCAGAAAGAATTCTCAACGGATTATCTTCAATATAAAAAAACCAATCCACAGGTTCTGTGATAATAAGACTTAGATTTCGTGCAAAAGTATCATAAATAGATCTCCGTTGTTGGTGTCCATAGAGAGTGATGAAATGCCAAACTAAAGTACACAAAATGAGACTGAGGAAACACGTGATCCAAACAGGATAAGTGAAACTCCGATGAAGACTCTGCCAGAGGGGATATTCGGGACTCTTGTGGACGATAAAGCATACTCTCCATACATCATAAGCCTCCAAATCTCGACTTAAGTAATTCTGTGGCGCATTTGATAATCTAAATTGGTTTAGGTAATTTTTTCCTACTTGGGTAGCATTCCAATTTTTTTTCAAATATTCATAAATGAATTTAGCTCTACCAGTACTATTTGGCACGTCTAAAATTTCACCGACATTTGACACTTGGAAAATATTTTGTTGATGAGCATTTGGCTTTTGATTGAAATAAGCTTTTTTAAAATTTGGTATTTTCTTTGGTATAAGCTCGTATGGATTTTTTATCCATAATTCAAATTGTTGATCAGTAAATTGAAAAAGTACCATTTTCCTAAAGCGATCAAAAATAATTGTTCCTTTTTTATATCTCAATAATTTGACCAAATTAATTTTCTCTTCTTCATTTAAAGTTTGATTTGATTTTCTTAAATCCATAAAATGTAAAATATGGTCCATATTTTCGAAAAATCTTCCAAATTCTGTATCAAGAGAAAAGAATATAACATTAAACCCAAAATAACGATACATCACATTATTCAAAGTTTTTTTCAACTTGTCAATTTCAGATATGATTATTGTGTCGTTCAATCGTTCAATTAATATCTCTAACGGAAACGTCGTCGTTTTATTTGGAATAATAAATGTTGTAGCGAAAGGCTTAAAATACTCTCTTGTGATGTTCGATAAAACTTCAATTGATGGGATTTTATTTTCCTGCTTCACGACATCTTCCAAAAGAAGGCTTCCATTTGAGAGTGGAAATAAAGTCAAGGACCAAAAAACGAAAGCAACATCAAGCCCCTTCATTGTTTCACTTTCAACTGACCTTTTGGAACATGAGATAGCAAGGATTACTCAATTCTTAATTAAATTGCTGATTATTTATTCCATGCAACGAGTTATTCTATTTTTTAATACTATAATAGATAAAAACAAAATCTATTTCATGCCTTCTATTTCTGGACGTAGATGTTAATTAGATTAAATGCTGGCTGGTATCCTTCAATCTCATTCACCCAGCCTTAACCAATAATTTACAACAATCTAAATTAATTCAGTTCAGAGTAAATTTGATTAAAAATTAAATAATTTATCTAATTCTTATTTTTTATTTCAAACGAGCCGTTCCACTCACATGTGTCTGGTAGGTAACCTACCACAGATTCAGCAGAGATTGGAGTTGCTTGACCACATCGTTCTCGGGGCTTTTCCTTTTCAACTAAAACAGTGACAATGGCGCAATCTCATGCCAAAAACGGTGAAATGAAGGGGCAATTCTTTTTATGAAAAAAAAATCCGGCTCGAAGGACCATATAAAAATAAGTTTTAATTCAATATTTCCGCAACTAAATGAGGTGATTACAGCAATGATTATGGTGTCAAACGTTAGAAGAGAGTTTGCCCTTTCTGGTACCCCATCCAGTTATTGGGGGAAGTTACCTCCTCCCTCCCCGACAATATAATTTGCCTCCTTCCGCAATTTTTTTTTTCTCGTTGAGCATAGCTTATATGTATATCAACCCCCCTCCCCCTGTTAGTAAGTTTGCCCCATCCACACCGATACTTCATTTTGAGAATTTTGCCCGGCCCTGGACATTAATTACTTCAATTCTTTGTGAAGTTTCTAAGTATCCTCCCGCTTGTCTGTCGCTTTAAATTATATATTCCGACCCCGAAATACGGAAAAAAAGAAAGCCTAAATTTTATCCCCAATATTTAAAGAAAATATCCAAAGATTTTCTAAAAAAAAAAAACAAATAGATGCAGCAAAAAATTAACATATGAAACTAGAAATATTAAGGTTTTTAAGGAATTATTGGTCTTTTATTTATTATGTATTTAAAAAAATTAATTAATTTCATTATTTTAAAAATGATCTGAGATGGTAAAAAAAATTTCATAAAAAAAAGAACTTTTGATTACTCGTTTCATATGTTAAATTTTGACTGCATATTTAAAAGTTTTTGGATTATCTGATCATAATTATGACAATATTGATATTTAATTGATATATAAATAAAAATTCAATACACTATTAAATTAAATAAATGAAAATGTATTCAAATATTAACAAATGAAACGAGTAAACCTATTTATATTTTTGACTCAAATAATTTAAATGGTTTTTAAGAGTACATCTCTATTATAAGATTTTCTTTTTTATTCCAACAAAAGGAGGTCAGATGTCAAAATCTTACGTTCGTAGCTTTTATAATAAAAAAAATCCATTCATCCACCCCATCCAATCTGGAGATGATCTTTGATGATTGACAACATTCAAAAGAGAGGTAGGACGCTTATAGATGACGACGACATGATTAAAGAAAGGCAACGTCGTCTTTAAGGTTTTGTCGTAAAAAAAAAAAAAAAAGAAAGGACGTAAATCAGTTATTGCTGAATGAACGAACGAGAAGAAAAAAACTAAGATGATCCTCCTCCGCAATAACAAACAATTTAATTATTATTTTTATCACTCAATTTCGTATTGGGGCGGTTAGAGGCGAATAAATAAATAAATAAACAAATAAACGAGATTAAATGCCGTTTCCGTTATTCAAACACAAGTAGTAGTTGAAACAGAGAGACGATGATTGAATTAAAATCAATGCTAACCGACCAACAGGTGGTTAAAATTTAGAAATACTTTTGAAAGTAAATTAAAAATCCCTAAATGGGGATATAACTAAATATGCATATTTATTTATACTCTGTCAAAGCATTTATTTGTTTTAACCTTCGTACGGTCTTAGTTTTAACCCTACACAAGAGGTTTTTGGGGTCATATTGACCCCAAGCTTTATTCTCATTATATTAGATTGAAGGAACCTTTTTCACAATATTATATTATTATATATTATTTGAATAATAAATATTGCGAAAAACGGCCAGCAATAAATATAATAATAGAAGGGCTTTAAATACTACTGGGGTCATATAGACCCCAAGAACGGATGTGTAACAATTTCTATAGTGCCCTAAATAAACTATTTTAAAAATTCTAATTGTGAAAATCATATTTAGAACGACAAAAAAATAAAAGTCAGAAAAGGAGAAATTTCTAAATATAATAGTTTAAAAGATACAAAGGCTTGAAGTGCTCTTGGGGTCATATAGACCCCAAAGACCGTATGAAGGTTAATAGAATCAAATACAATTTTAAATCCCATATTAAAACTTATATGAATTTCTTTAAACGATTATTTGATAAGTTAATAATCTAATCTTAATGATCGATCGGTGATACAAGATTTTCTTTAATCCAAACATGCAGATTTCACAAATAAAAAAAATATCATGCAGACAAAAATTAACATATGAAACGAGCTTTTTTAAATAATTTTTCTAATCGGATATTTAAGTATACGGAATTAATCATGTTTATTAATAAATAATAATGGTTCAATACCAGGCGGTAGTTACTTTTTTTTTAAATATTTTGAGTTGAGATGACTTATATACGTAAGTATGTATATATATGTAATTTTGGAATGATTTAATAATAATATTTTATAACATCTATGTTAAAATCAAATTCAGGAAACTGATTGTAACATCATGCTTTTTATGTAAACACTTGCTTTGATAAATGTGACTAACTTCATGGAAATAAGTGAAAATGGCGGGGAAAATTTGAATAAAACTTCACAGAAATGCCTACAGATGGCGCTGACGTCGCTGTATATATAAAAAGGCAAGTAACGGACATGACAGTTGGTTCACTTGAGTCGGAGTAAGTGCACAGTACTTGATAACGGCTGCAGAATAGGCAGTTGAAACGTTGTACAGTATTTATATATTTTTAATAAATATTTAATACAAAAATATGGTCTATAATTAAAAATTCTCCTAATAATAATATGAATTACCAGGTAGGGGAATGTCGGGTAAGATGATGAATTTGATTTTTTGTGAAAAATTCGTTCGATAGCAGCATCCGTCCGGCCTAATTAGGGACGTCTAGAAGTCACCTATGAGTATCATGCCACAACATCTCACTTCCCTTTTAGAGTAATTGATAGTGCGCGAAAATGTGTTTTTGCGGTACTCTTATGTAACTCTTTGGCGACTTTTTGTAAGGAATAGCTAAGTATTTTGTATTTTATCATAGGATATTCTTAGGGTCCTATTCAAGACGCATTGATTTATGTATCATTTTATTTTTTTCCTTAAATGTTTGCTCGAAATAAAAATGGCGGAGGCTGGTAAGATGAGGAATCGATAGGAGGGTAAGATGGCGAGGTCTCTACTACATCTCTATCTTGTACCGAAATATCTTCTAATTCCATGGGGGAAAAAACTACAAGAAACCTAGAAAAAATTATCTTCCAAGAACCTTACCAGCATTCCAGTGAAAGAAGCTTACTCTAGGGAAAAAGAGAAGGGCGAAAAGGAAGATTGAAAAAAGATCTGCACACTTGCAAATTGCACTAGGGAAAAGAAGAAACTTTGTAAGCGACAGCCAAGTCTCCAATCTTCTGACTCTGAAGAGTTAATTCCCATCCCTATATCGACACTGATGATGATTTTGACCCTGAGGAATTAGATGACAAGAATTGTATCATATGAGGAGAACAAGGCAAGACGGAACTTTGTGAAAAATACGTTCGTTAGCAGCATCCGTCCGGCCTTATTAGGGACCTCTGGAAATCACCAATGAGAGTATCAAGTCACAACATTTCACAGTAATTGATAGTGCGCGAAAATGTGTTTTTGCGGTACTCTTCTGTAACTCTTTGGCGACCATGCAGAAAAAAACTTTGTATTTGTCTTAGGTAATAAAATTGTCAATAAATTTTACCAGTATTTTAAACTAGAATGTTCCTATAACATTAGGAAGATTTCGACGTAACGATGTACCGAAATTTGCCAAAGATTAAGGGCAAGAAAAATTGTATTTACTTCGCCATCTTACCCCGACTTTCTTCTATATACATGTTATAGGTACAGTAGATATTAGGGGTATTCGTGATCTTGTATATAGGACGTCATATCGTCTTAAAAGTGTCCTATGTCTTATTTGAGTATACGACATAGGACATTTATCACTCCTATTGGTAAATAGTACATAGGGCGGCCACAGGTGTCGTAAGTTTTAAATCAATTCCCGCCTTTAGAAATGTCAAATTCTAACTTAAAAAGTGTTTGTGCAGTTTGTGTTTTGTTTTGTTTGTTTCTATTATTAGTTTATTTAAGAATAAAAATGAGTGAGTTAAGTGAGACAATTGTAAAAAGAAAAAGACTTTTAGTAGGTTATGAATGTTGTTCGATCTCACTGATAGGAGCGCCACTAGTCATCAAATACGACATAGGACAAATTTATTTTTTGGTCCGTTCGTTAACTTTTGTTCTAAACTGTTTACGATTTAGAACATTTAGGACAAAACACAAGATCACGAATACCCCTATTAACATTATAGGTCTTGTCGATGATCTAAAATATCATCAATAAATAAATATTTATAAGACTGTAACATTTTTTTTGTTAAAGAAACTTTACCAATATTTGAATAAAAAAATTAAGATGATCCATTTGGATTTTGGCACGGAGACAACACCCAAAAGGATAAAAGTCTGCAGGTTCTCGAACTCCTATCTTTCAAATATTTATTACTTTCTAGTTATTCAAGTATGTAATCTTAAAAAAAGAAACAGAGTTGGGGGGGGGGAGTTTCGGTCGTATCCTACCTGACAATACTCGCGATCTGTCTCTTCTAAATCATCACCACTCTCTAAATCTGGATCTCTAGTCTGTTAAACAGCAAAAAAGAAAAAAAAATCAGTTAATAATTAATTTTACATATAATAGTTAGTTTTTGTTCTTACCAGAGCAGGGAAATGATGTCGTAGTTCGTTGCACCAATGTTGGTACGGCGCCCCACAAGCGGATGCTTTAGTTAGTAGTTCCCGAAGTTCACGACAGAGTGGTGGATTTCGCTCGAGTTCAACCCTAGAGACACGCATCCATTCCTAAAAGAAAATAAATTAAAGGTTTAGGCTTATTATCACTGCAATAATCGTTGCAACTGATAATAAGCTTAACATTTACAGAAATCGGTATAAAATAGCGTATAAACAACAGCCTAATAAGAGAATTGAACCCTGACTTCTTGAATGCCAAAGATAGTATCTATAACGAGGAAATGAAAACAAAAATTGATAGATGAAACAAGCAAAGAAATTCGTTGGTTATACGTCAAATTTTGCTTAATGGTGAGATTACCTCAATAAAATTAAGAATGGCGCGATGCCATGGAGGCACTTCAACCAGTAAACAAGCAGGACTGTCTCTTCGTCGTGCACGATCAGACGGACTC
Source organism: Euborellia annulipes (assembly GCA_023213315.1). Taxonomy (NCBI): domain Eukaryota; kingdom Metazoa; phylum Arthropoda; class Insecta; order Dermaptera; family Anisolabididae; genus Euborellia; species Euborellia annulipes. The sequence goes on along the minus strand of JAKCPI010022659.1, from coordinate 1,370 downwards.
AGGCTACTCCTACGACTGTTTGGTAACGCCGTGGTTGCAGCAGCAGCAGCAGCGGCTGTAGCGGTTGCATTAGCTGTCGCGACAGCAGCTGCTGTTGTCGTTTGCACCGGCGGGGGTTTCTCTTCGACGGGTGTGGCGACAGGACTATGTGGCGTTGGATGTAACGCACCGGCGCTACGTCCACGATGTAGGCGTGCTGCAGCGGCAGCAGCAGCTCCACCCGGATGCCACGCCTCTGGTAGTGTTAAATAACGTGACGATTCATACGATACCCGAGGCATAGAACGCGACCGGGGACGGACATACGGTCGCGGAGCGGATTCTGTAACATCAATACCGACAGTAGTGCCACCACCGCCTCCCGGCCCTGTCGGATGTTCAGGCGAATCAAAATCTGGAAGATTTTGCAATTGTTTTTGAAAGGCAAGAATTTCTTGTTCCGGATTGATGGGTGCCGCCGGCGGTGCAGACACTTGTCCAACCGGTACCGCTTTGGCGATATTCGCATGCGATTTACTACGACGTTTGTTACTATGACGGAGACTAGAGAAACGGAATGATGCACGAGGGATAGAGATGAGTGGCGGCGGTAATACTGCTGGAGGGGTATTCGGTGGTGAGGCACTTGTCCCACTGCGGAGACTATCACGACTAGCGGCATGACGTAACAAATGCGTAAAGGCAAAAAGGGGTAGCTTGGACGGCGGGCTCGAGTCCAAGGCCTGCCATACTGGCAAGTGAGTCACGGGCCGCGCGTTGGGCCGGTGCTGAGGCTTTAGCTAGACGTGGACCGTCGCCCTCTTGTTGCTCGCCGCAACAATCAACCGTCAAGTTCACCTGTCAACAAAACAATACAATTATGATGAAATTTCAACAAAGGGAAAGAAAAGGAAAAATATCATAATTTGTGTTCAAATTATACAATTAAGGTTGTTCGGATAGTACATCGTAAGTCATAATAGAATCTCAATTTTTTTTTAAATAAAATTAAAAATTTGAATGCCAAAATTCCTTATTATAATTTAGTCGTGACCTATCAGAGTTTATAATTGTATTAAGTTAATTAATAATTTAATTACCAAAAAATAATAAATGAATGACTTTTGACTTGAGCAGTTTTTCACGTAATATAGAAGTGGCAACATTGCATTCATCAGCTATCTATTTTGAATCTTAAAAGCCTTCAATTTTATTTTATTTAATATATTACAATGATTAATGCAAATCAGTTTAAACACAATGGACGATTTGCAAGAAAAAAAATAGTAAAAATAAAAAAAAAAAAAATGTAAGTGACAGCGAGAAAAGAGTATTATTTTATGCAACGTTGCCAGACTGGTCTGAGTCTCGTGACTTCCACCTTATTTTTA